>CM052539.1:6889993-6978183 GCA_028533065.1 Trachops cirrhosus | reverse complement strand
CCCCCCCCCCCGCTGCCCGTGGTACTCAGAGCAGAAATTATGAAGCCGGTTCTGAATCACCGGAGGAAAGGAGACCCTACCTGCACTGAAGGATGAATGACTTCTCCACTATGTGAATTCTTGCTACTTAAGATCTGGTCCCTGTATCTCCTTGAAATTTGAGTCACTAGGAATTCCACCACCTAGGGACCTCAGGAGCACAAAGAACAAGGAGCACTGTTGGAAACATCAGTGAGATAAAGACCTTATTTAAGTTTTACAAATCTATACATGTTTTATTTTGCCAGGATTATGGCTTCTATCTCTCCAAAGTATCCAATATTTAATTTAAAGGAGTTCCTCTTAATGTTCTGAGATAAAATCTTCAACTGAGGCAAAGTGGTGAAGCTCGTATCATTTGTTCACTGACATCAAAATCAAGATTGCTCAACCCTCCAGTTCTGTTACTCGGCCTCTCTTCCCGGCATTGACGTTCTCCCAGAGGGCATTTTGGTGGCTCTCTCTCATTCTCTCTCTCTCCCTCTCTCCCTCCCTCCCTCCTTCTCCCCCCCCAGCCCTGTTACAGAAAGCAAAGTCATGCCTGCAAAGGGCTAAGCTCACTATGATGTGAAGTTGAATTCTGCAGCATCCTCCCAGCCCACCTTCCATGCTCTCCTAACCATACCCCTGAGCAGCGGAGTGGCTGTGTGTGAGCCTTTTGAAGGTTGGGCAAATGGGACATTTCCTGCCCGGGGCTCATTCTGCAGATTGCCGTGTCCACGCACTGTGCTACACTGTGAGGTCTTTCTGTGCAGTGTGTGTCGATGTGGCTCATTCCTTTCCACGCCGTGCATTACCCCATCTGTCCATTCCCCGGCTCACAGACCTGTCCGTTGCTTTGCAACGGCAAACAGTGTTGCCCTGAATCTCTTTGTGCGGGGCTCCCGGTGTGCGTGTTTGAGTTTCTCTAGGCTACATAGACACAGAATCTCAAGTTACAAGATATCATTTCGATTTCACTAAATCCTTCCTTGCCGTTCTGCACTCATAATTCATTGAGGGTATGAGAGTTGCCATTTCCGTCCTTCTCACCTGCTCTTCGGCAAGATGAATTGTTTTAATTTGCATCTCTCTGATTATTGAGGATATTAAGCATCCTTTCACGTCTTCAGTGTGGTTTCGTCAGTCACTATTAACCCTTTAAGTTCCCACTGGACCGTAAGCTCCTGGGGGAGGGCGGGATCTCACCTCTGAGGCCCTCCAGGGCTCTCACAGCCCCAGTCCAAGCAGAGATGCCCTTTCTACTTTTCCAACCTAACCTCTGTGCCTCACCTCGGAGTCCCACTCTCCAGGCTCAGCACACTCCCACCCTGCAGCTCCCCAAATATGTCGTGCTGGGTTTCTGTTCACACTGTGCCCTCCGTTGGGAATGCTGTACCTCTCCCAGTCCACTGAACATACAGACTTGTGCCCCGAGACTCATCTCAGGAGCCACCTCCTCCATGAGGTCCTCTATGACTACCAGCTGCTCTCCCATCCCAAACTGTCTTTTGTGCTTTCATTAGCACCATATGAACCTCTCGCTGCAAATGCATCTCCACACCGGGCTCTGGATACACAGAGGACAGACGCCGTGTCCTACTCTTCTCTGAACTCCCACTGAAACACTGAACAGGGAGGGCAAAGAGGGCAGGTGCACAGGGCATGTTCGTCGGGTGGAGGGGTGAGCCTAGATCCAGCTTCTTCTTATTGGTCTTCCACAGACTGTGAAGTCCTTGAGGACAGGGACTGCAGTAGATTCACATCACTGTCCCCACAGTGCCTAACAGGGTCACGTGTTTGTGGCACTCGCTGTGTATTTGTTGATGTGACTGTACGATAGCCTGGTAGCGTAGAAAAGGGCTTTCCCGGAGTTTTGATCCCACCTTCCTGTTGGTGGAAGCTCGGGCGATTGCACGGCCTCTGTAAGCCTCCATCTCCAACCTTCACGGGGACGGGAGCAGCTCTGGGGACAAGTGTCGGGATGAGAAGAGGCTGAGTGTGTGAAGCATTCAGCACGTTGTTATATGCATCTGGCGTATTATAATTTCTGTGCCCAAATGGTTTGGGGTTTGCTTTGGCTACAACATCCTGGGTGGTGAGGTGGATCCTGGCCAGCAGGATCCATGTATGTGGTGGCTGCTTGTGAGCAAACACACGGCCAACAGAAGTCCTATGGAGAAAAAGGGATGGCATGGCCGCTCTCTGAGAGAGAGGGCGAGAGGGCCAGTGAGAGCCCAGTCCCTGCCTGGACAGGCCTTTATCTCTTCTCTGGGTACATTACATGGAGGATGGTCCTCATGTACTATGCACAGGTTCGCTGCAGGTGGTTACCTTTTACAGATAACAAAGGAAAGAATGTTGCTAATTACTTCAAAGGGAAGGATGTTGCAGACCAAGGGGAAAAGTGGTTGAACCGGTCACACTCCATACTTGGGAGGTTTAGCACAGACTTTAGGAAGTTGCAGTAAGCCCTTGCTGCCTCAATTCAGGGTGAGGGAGTTTTAGCAAAAGCAAGTCTCATAGCGGCCTAGGTACAACGCAGGCCTGTCCCCACGGGAAAACCTCTCCGTGGGCGTGGTCCTGCTTACCACTGGCTCCCCACTGGTTTTCCAGGTGGAGGCTGAGCTACATTTCCACGCCACTCAAAGCAGTTCCCTACAGGGTGGCTCGTGTTTTCAGTTGTCCCAGGTGCTGAGCCTGTAGCAGCTACTCAGTAAAGTCTGGTTTTTCCAGAATGAGCAGCGTTTTGCAGAAATTAGGTTCTCAATATGGAAGTCGAGCTGAGCACAACACCTTGCACATAGGTCAGTATTCCATAAATAGTAAATCAAGCTAACTTCACTCTCTGTGCTGCATCCTGCTCCAACCCAACCTTTAAGAAGTCATTCTATTTGTGGGAAGAAGGGCAGCCCCCCTTCTCCTGGCAGCAATCCTGTCTGACTTTTCCAAAGTGTGACGGTCACTGTGGTAGACTCATTGCAGTGGTCCCCGGCGAACTGATCCGGCCCACAGGAAACCTCCAGGGTGGTCTCCTCCCGCTATGCGTCTGGGCTTCACCACATGACCTTCCGACCACAGGGACATGAGCAAGCCAGTGCAAGGAGTGGTGAGTTCTTGCACATTGACTCTTATCCCCTTGGAAGGCTCCTTCTTGGAACCCGGCTACCATGCCAGGAAGAAGCCCAGGCTGGCTGGAGAGCAGTGCCTTGCCTGCGCCCAGCTGTAGAACTCCCAGCTGAGGCCCCTGGTACGTGAGAGAAGCAGCCATCTTCACCGCAGGTGCCACGTGGAGCAAAAACGAACCATCCCTGCCTGGCGTGGCTCGGTGGATTAAACTCGGGCTGCGAACCAAAGGGTCGCTAGCTCAACTCCCAGTCAGGGCACACGCCTGGGTTACAGGCCAGGTCCCCCAGGGAGGCTACATGAGGGGCAACCACGCATTGATGTTTCTCTCCCTCTCTCCCTCCCTTCCCCTCTGTCTAAAAATGAATAAATAAAATCTTAAAAAAAAAAAAAAAAGAAGTCCTGGCCAGGGGAATGGAGCGTCAGTGAGGGCCCTGGAGGACCCAGATTGCACAGGACCCAGACGGTGTCCGCCAGGAGCAGTCTGGGATTCGCGCTTCCTCGCCCAATGCAACAGGAGAGAGGGACACTCCCGGCTCTCCTAGTAGAGAAAAGAAGACCCCAGAAGGCCACACACACACACACCCTTCCCTCCCATCTCCTTGGCCATTCTAAGTCACTTGCCCATTTCTGACCCAATCACCTGTGTAGAGGGAGAGGTCAGAATTACGGTGAGATCAATCAAAACTACCACTGGATTGTAGGGGGATGTGACCAATTCCTCTGAGGTCCCTGAGCTCGTAGGGAAGAAATGGGTGTCTGGAAATAACTGGGGTTCATCTCGGGAGGGCACACAAGGCAAGATCCAGCAGTGCCCAACCTAGGGCGCCTCCACACGGGGCATGAGGGAGAAGCCCCCGCACTGCTCTTGAGACAGAGCCCCGCTCAGCTCTCCCATCCTCGCCTGGAATTATGGGGGAAGGTAGGGAGTGTGTAGGTGTCTAGGGGGACAGTTGGGTCACTCGGGGCTTCTGTGCTCCCTCGGCAGGCCTCTCCAGCACTGCGCATGTCAGCCCCCACCCCAGCACGGAGAGCTGCACCAAGCGGGCGGAGAAGGGCTAGACCTGCGCCTTTATTGTTAACAGTACTGTTAGCACTCTCTCGAGTCCAGGGCAGCGCTTCTGGGTCCGGTTTAGTACTTCGAGGTCTTGCTTTTGCCCTTTTCTCCGTATTTCTCATCCAGTGCTTTCTGCAAGTTCATGTTCATCACGTTTTTCTGGTGCCACCGTCCTGCAGAGAGCAGGGCAGACACCAGCGCCGATCACTCCGAGTGCCCCCAGGACCCGTGGTGACCCAGGCCCACCGCCCACACCCAGGCCCTCCCTGCTGCTCTGGCCTCTCTCTGGACCTTGGGGCCAGCACACCCCGCCGGGGAGGGGAGCGCCCCGCCCCGCGCCCCCAGCCCCCACACACCCAGGTCGTCCGTCTTCCTGCCGTGCCAGTGTTCTGCGTCCCGCACCGACTTCTCCAGCACCTCCGGGGTGTAGGAGTCCTTCATGAGGCTCTTCACCTCCTCCGAGGCCCCTGTGGAACCCCACGAAGAAATCCCCAGAAGCCCCAAGTTGACGGAGGCCGGCTGCTCTGTGGCTGCCTCGGGGATGTTAGTTCTGCTATGAAGGGTGGATTGTGGGGGCGTGGGGCAGAAGGGAGGGCAAGGCAGAGGACGGCAGGCCCCAGCTCCATCCTTTATGGGCTGCGTGGCCTCAGAGAAGTCTCTAACCTCGCGGAGCTTTGGTCTCTCTGCCTCTTCAAAGGAAGAAAATGATCTTGCCTGGGCGACATGACATTACGGGGAATTCATTGAAGCATAATGGCCTGTGGCCATTAACACCTGTATTTTCACAAGATTTATTTCTATGTCTAAAGATAAAACACCCAGGAGGGAATAAGTTACCATGATAAAGAGTCGGCAGAAATATCAGAGGACCGAATCCCGAAAGACAGCAAGATTTGAATAATCAGTTACAGAGTATAAATAAGTATATTTAATGTTCGGAGTCATGAAGGAGAATAAATATATAAACGAAGAAGAAGAAAGTACCCAGAAAGAGCAGACTAGTAAAAGAAGCAAGTGGAATATCAGAAATGAGAGATATAATAATTGAAAATTCGATGAATAATAATAAGAGGCCTGAGATTTCTTTGAAACAATCTGGGGTGGGGTGGATGGGCGGGTGGGAGAAAAGATGGAACAAGATTGGCCATGGATTAATAATGGGTTTAATAACTATTGATGCTGGGGGAAGATGACACCTCTGTCCACTAAACTATCCCCTCTTCCTTTCTCTAAGTTTAAAATTAACATCGAAATGTTTGAGAACAAATTCAATGAACAGGAGAAATAGCAGGTTAGATACAGCTGAGAAAAGTGGCAAACTGGAATACGTAGCTAAAGAAATTCGCTGGAATTCAGCACGTAGGGAGAAAAGATGTGGAAAATACGAAAAAGCTGTTAAATGAAGGTTAAATGCGAAGGCCTAACGTACATCTAATTGGTGTTCTGAAGGAGCGACTGGGGGAAATGGGGAGAGGCAATATTTGAAGATAATGGCTGGGATTCTCCCAAAATTGATGAAATATATGAATCCTTAGATTCAAAAATCATATTGTAATTTCCCAACCAGCATAAGTAAAAATAATTCCTTACTAAGCATACCCAACTATAATTTAAAACACTAGAGCCCTAGCTGGTGTGGCTCAGTGGATTGAGCACCAGCCTGCCAACCAAAGGGTCACTGGTTCGATTCCCAGTCAGGGCACATGCCTGGGTTGTGGGCCAGGTCTCAACCGGGGGTTCCTGAGAGGCCACCGATCCATATTTCTCTCCCTCTCTTTCTCCTCTCTCTAAAAGTATATAAATAAAACATTAAAAAAATAAAAATAAAACACTGGAGAGGAAGACATCTTAAAAGGAGCCCTAGAGAAAAGGCAGATTACTTAGGAAGAATAACAATAAATTCGATCGACATCGAAACCAGGAGGAAGTGGATTAACGTCGTCGAAGTGCTGGCAGAGAGCAGTCGTCCGTCTAGAACTGTTCACAATAACTGCCCGCTAAGAACGGGCATGAAACAGAGAGTGTTTATGGGCCTAAAATTTACCAACAACAGAATCTAACCAAAAATATCTAATCAACATATTTTAAAAAGAAAATAAGAATGATCCCAGAAGGAAGATCTGAGCTACAAGAAGGAACGGTAGCAAAGAAAATGGAAACCTCGTGTAAATCTAAACATACGTCAGTTCTAATAGCAGTAGAATGTCAAAGGATGGAGCGAGGTGGTGACAGCGATGACCGCCGACCACCTGCCGAGGACCGAGTGCTCAGAGTTCCACGGATCTTACTCAGTGAACCTTCTCAGCAGCCCCCCCCCACCCCCATCGAACTGCTGAAGTCACTGACGCACAGAAAGGTTGAGTCACTGGGCTGAAGTCACACAGCTGGTAACGGAAAGATCTGGGACTCAAACCCAGGCCCTGTGGCCCCCAAATCCATGGTTTGGACTATTTCACGCATGGAGAGTTAAGATTCTGTAAGAGAAGGACAGGTAGGCTGAGACGGGGTTGCGGAGCACAAAGCCGAGGCCTCCTAATGTGTTTATATGAGTCAGGAAAACCTAAAGACCTCGATTAACTCTAGGATGCGTCACCTGTGCGTGTAAAAATGTCAAAGGTAGCCACTGAAGGGATAAGGACAGCGAGGACAAACTACATTGGGGAAAAAAGAAAACTCCCTTGAACCCAAAATAAGAAAGGAGAGGAAGGGGGGAAAGCAGCAGAGAAAAGGAAGCAGAAATAGAAAACACAAAATAAGGTCATTGGAATGAATCCAAATACATGGGTGATTAGAATAAATATATGTGGACTAACTCACTGATTTAGAAAAACAGATGATCAGGCTACAGAAACATTTTCCAGTTATATGTTATTTAAAGTGTACTTAGAATCAGAGGACACAGAGAAAGGATAAAGACAGAAATATAGGAAAAGATAGAGCAAGCAAATTCTAACCAAAAGCAATCTGGTTTTGTTGTATTTAAATTATCAGACAAAATAAACTATAAGGCAAAGGCACTGTGAGAAATAAAAATAACTGCCACTCACTCAGGTGATGTAATAATTCTAAATTTGCTCCATTAGGGTAATGTCAAAACAGGTGAAGCAAAAGTGACAGCTGCATGGAGAAACTGACAAATCTGCTATCAGCAGGAAAGACTGAAGGGTACATCAATTTAGTAATTAATAGATCAAGCAAAGAATATTAACAAGGAATTAGGAGATTGGTAGAGAAATCACTAGCAAGCCTGCTCTATTAGACAAACAGAATCTTGAACCCAAGAGATTATTTTCAAACACATCGATCATCTACAAAATGGACCAGCTCCTGGGGTAGCAAGCTGTTCCGCCAATTTCAAACGACCGAAACCATTACGGCCGCGTTGCCTGAGACAATGCCATCAAGCTAGAAATCAACATTTTGTAAAGCGACGTTTATTGTGTTTGGCAGGCACGGCTCTACAAGCTTACATAGCAGGTTGTTAAGCCAGAAGTCTGGACCGAAGCCTAGGCATGATAGAGATCGGGTGTCCCCGTGAGGTGTGGCGCAGGCTGCGGTGGCTCCCAGTAAGAAGCCCAGGACAAGCCAACGTCCTCATCACGGTCCCTCTGCCCCACTGCTCCTTCCCGGGCACCCCACAGCCCGACCTGCTCCCTTCCTGCAGGTCTTGGCTCGGAGGTCACCTGCTCTGAGGGGTCTACCCTAGCCTGTCTATCTCACACCACACAGGGGTTCGTACTGAGGGGCTGGCACTGTAAAGAAAAGCCAAGGGAGGGTTGACCAAAGTCAGGGGGTGCAGCTGGAAGAAGGGAGAGGCTTCCCGGCCCCTGTGATACCCCACCGGAGAGGCGGGCGGCAGGCCACGGCCGCTCTTTGAGCTGCACGTGCAGGCTTTATGCGCTCTTCTACCGGGTGGGTTTTCACAGGTAAAAAGCAGACCGCGCACCTATGCTGGTTTCAGTGCAGGAACGCAAGTTTGGTTTCATGTTGAGAAACCAATGAATAGAATTCACCGCATCCACAGATCGAAGAAAAAACATCATACAATCATCTAAATAACTGTTGTATAAATAGTTACTACAACCCAACACCTGTTCATAACTTTTTTAAATGAATGTGCAAACTAGAAATAAAGGGGACCCCTCCCTAATTTGATACAAATTTCAAAATGTTATATTTAATGGTAAAGTGTTAGAATCAAGAGTGAGATATGGATGCCCGTTCCTCCCTGCTTATAGGCACCACTGTCCTGGGCCAGTTTGCCAGGACAGGTGGGCTAAAGGTGGGAAGAGCCTCCTGGTTAATGATGTAAACTCCGGTCCCAGGCTGCCGGAGTTCAAATCCCAGCTCTGCCTATTCCTAGCTAAGTGGCTTTAAGCAAGTTATTTCATCTTTCTATGCTTCATTTTTGTCTATCTTTTTTTTTAAAAAAAGGAATTATAGCACTTACTATATAAGGTTCTTGTGAGAATTAAAATGTATTTAAAGTAAAGCCGTGCCTGGCACATGCTACATGCTGTGCATAAATGTAGCCATTATTATTATTAAAAAGAAGCCCCAAAGAATGTTCAAATTAATTATTGGAATTAGTAGGTGAGCTGGGTAAGGCTTCTGTGTATAAGATTAATGCACAAAAATTAAAATTGTCCTGTGTATATAAGCAGGAAAGTTAGAAAATGTAACTTAAGAAAGATACCATTTGCAATAAACAGCAAAAAAGAGTCTTTCTACATAAATCTAACAAAAAAACTGTATCATCTTTATAGAAAAAAGTAGAAAATGTTATAGACAGATATTGAAGGAAGAATAAAATTAATGGAGCTGAATACCATATTCATGGATTGGAAAATTATCCTAAAACTGACAACTGCCCCTAAATTGAGCTGTAGATTCAATGTACTTCCAACCAAAAGCTCAACAGAGCTTTGCATGGAAACTGGCGAGTTGATTCTAGAATTTGTACGGAAGAGTAAAGGACCTAGAGTAGCCGGAGCATTAGCTGCTGGTGGTGGGACGGGCGGTGCGGTGGGGTGGAGGAGGGGGTTTACCCAGCCAGATGGCAAACTGCTCGTGACACTTTGGTCATTGAAAGTGTAACATTAGACCAGTGGGCGGAGCGGCCAGCCGGAAAACGATCTGGGCTCCTGGGAAATTCGATGGACCGCAGCTGGATCCCTGCAGGTCGCTGCGGGGAAAGAGGAGACTGTTCTATACAGGGCCTGAGACAATTGGTAATCCACATAAAGGAGGAGTTAAAAATGCTTCACACTCAAAGCAGAAATCAACTCCAGGTGGATTAAAGGCTTAAATGTGAAAAGCAAAACTGAAGTTTTAGAAGACTAAGAAAAAAGACGGTCTTTATGACTCAGCATGGTGGAGGGTTTCTTCAACCCCTCCTCCCGGAACTTTCTCCATCTCCGCGCATAGGATTTCACCTTTCCAGTTGTTTGAGTTAAAACCCTTGCCCTCGACCTTAACTCCTCTCTCACACACCGCGAATCCATTCACTACCCGATTCTGTCCGCTCTACCTCGCACAAACGCCCGGAACCCTGCTACTGCAGACCGCCTGCACCGCGACCTCTAAGGGGTACAGCCCCGCGTTGCCCAGCGGTGCCCCCTGGGTCCTGCCGCACGCCAGCCCTGCTCCCCAGGCCAGACCCCCACCTTCCGCCCTCCTCACCGCTCTCCCTGTCCCTGTCCCAGCTTCCCACATCTATTCTCCACGCAGCAATGGGAGCTTTAACCTAAGTCAGACTACACCGTTCTCTTGTGTACAGACCCTCCCCGGCTTCCTGTCTCGCGAATACAGAAAACCTTCCCTGGCCTTCCCCACCTTGCCGGTTTCCTCCCCAGCTCCTCTTCCTCCTGCTCAGCCCCCAGAGCCTCACCCACCTGCAACAGCAAGTGCAGAGGCTGACCTGGGGTGGGGGTGGGGGTGGGACACAATGACAGCGGTGTGCTAAAGGGGGCGTCCGGATTCACCGCACTTGCTCATTTCTGGAATATAAATCCCACCACGGCCAGTGTGCTGGATAGCACCGTGACACCAACCAATCAGCCCAGGAAAATTCAACCACCGACTGGTGAGCGGGTGCAAGCTGGTACAACTCGCAGCTGTGTTTCTCAGATTGGGTGATAGGTACCCTGATTTTTATGTTAATCATTTACATTACAGAGACATTCCTGTATGAGGCTGAATGTAAGAACTACCGATAACTGTTAAAGAGATGAGTGGGAGGCTGATCCCCGAGGCCCAGAACACAGGACAATCCGAGCTGTATTCCCTCTCCCCTCCCCCAGCACCGCCCCTGGTCCGAGCTCAGAGAAAAACCCAGAGAGTTCCAGTGGCTGTCTGGTTCCTTGGGTGACGGGGATCTGAGCCAGGGCAGAGGGTTTGCCAGGCCCTCGGGGAAGCTGGAGAGGGCCTGGGGCGAGGCCGGAGGAGGAAAGAGGGCCAGCAAAGCCTGCGTTTTGCAATGACGCTGAACTGGACCGTGGGGGCAGAGAGAAGCCCCTGCGTGCTAGCCATGGACCGGATCTGAGCAACTCATTAACCACTTGGGAACAGGGTCCCAGCCAGGCAGGTGACCAGGGAAGACTCGGGCTTCACAGGCAAACGAAAATATCCCTGGATTTGAGCTTCAGGTCCACCTCCGACCGCTGAGAGGCCCGGGGCAAACTATTCCCGTCAGTGAACCGGAGCTAACGGCTGGCACCCGTACCAGACAGGTCCATGGCTGACCCGCAGGGCACTGTCAGTGTCTCAACCCACCCTTGTCCCCAGGTGGCGCCCCCACCTGGCTCTGGGAAGGAGAAATCCCAGCCTGCAGACTACTGAGCACTCACTGCATGTCATAGGCCCCATGCCCGCACAGAGACCTGCCAACCACCCAGAGTGGGCCCTGTCATCCCATTGTCCTCATTGTACCAAGAAGGTGACTGAGGCTCAGAGAGGTTAAGGGTCCCACATGGGCGAGGCCGCACCCAGTGAGTGGCTGGGCTGAGCTTTGAACCAGAAACCTGACATCACTGTGACCAAAGGTGCCCAGGCCAAGCGTGCCAGGTCTTGGCCATTAGGACACCAGAGGTGTTTCGGGAAGGGAGGAGATGACAGCCAACCGGGACAGGCAACCTGTACGGCGCGGGCAGACCGGCCAGGGGACTGGCATTCATAGCACTCGGCACACAGCCTGGCAAAGAGCAGGCCCGGGTGCCCATGAAATGAAGACACCGGGGGACGCGTCCTGGGCTCTGACCCACAGAGGTCCAGGAAGGGATAGACACCCCACAGGCCGCCCCTGCCCCTCGGGGACCATGGGTGCTCACAGCCCTCGCCCTTTGACCTGACCTTGAAACAAGTTTGACCGCATGTTATAGCCCAGATCGTAGTAGTCTGAGAAGATGGAGGCGATTTTCGCTGAGCTCTCGGACTCGCTGGGCCACCCGCTGGCCCTCTTCTTGCCCTCCAAGCCTTCGCCGATGGCCCTTCGAGCCTGAGCAGGGAGGGGCGGGGCAGAGACAAGGGACAGAGAAGCACGGTCAAGCCCCCTCTCTAGGCTTAAACTCTGCAGGCCCTGACCTCACCACCCCTACCTGACCTTTAGCCTGCAGCCTTCAACCGACCCCCAGGGCTGGGGAGCTGGCGCCGCGGAGGCCCCTCCATCCCCTCATCCCACCCCTCCTCCCACTGGGTCACACATCAGAGAGGAGGGTGATCGTAAACCTCCTCCTGCCCTGAGCCGCTGCTGTATCCCTCGTGGGAGTGGTTTTTATAAGGTGACATTTCTCCTGCCATTTTACAAAAGAGCGAAGCCGGGGCTCAGGGCGGGGACGCAGCATGCACACAGCTGGGGACCCACAGAGCCTGGCCCGCCTCCGGGAGGCCTCACCCCAGTCAGCTCCAGGGGGCTCCTTGGCCGCACGGAAGCCGACCTCTTCTGTGTGCCAGTGTGGGAACCAAGGCCCAGAACGGCTGCGCCCAGGCCTGGGGACCAGGGAGCCTGGGTTTGAGTCCCAGTCCTGCCACAGACCAGCTGCTGGCATCGGGCAAGTCTCTGAACCTCTCTGGGCCTCTCAGAAGAGAGAAGGGTGACCTCTCGAAGGCTGAGGGGGGCCAGGAGAGACAGTGACTGCACCCCAGACTGGGACAAGATGCGCCAGGTAAGGCAGGACTTTTAGGGTTGTGACCTCCTCCACCTTAAGATGACAAATGGGAGGGGACCCGGCCCACTGCCTTTTGATTCCGGGCCTTCCCCTTGCTCAGTGGGACTCTGAGCGGGTCGCAGCACCTCTGAGCCTTAGCTTTACCATCTGCTGAAAAAAGAGCAAATCGCTTCTCGGCTTTCTGGCTAAGATCAAGGATAGATATGTATTGTTACCAGTGTAACATTCCCTATCCGAGGACAACATATAGACTGGATTTTTGGTTCTCCACAGCCCGCATTGACCTGGTATTGCAGTATATTTCCAGAATGGCACATCCCTTGGGGAACTCCCAAAAAAGGGGGGAGTTAGAACTCCTGCCCAGCCTACCGCACAATGGCGTGGCTGTGCGTGTCGAGAGGGTGGCTTTGAGAACGTGTCTCCGAGGGCCACAGCAGGAAGAACCCTTAGTATCTGGCCAGACCTGGCAGATGAATTTTATCTTAGCTTTCAGTTGGTCGGGACTAACTCCCTAGAGCGGTGTGTGGGGCGGGGGAAGGAGCCGGCCTCGGTGAGTGATGTCGGCTCGATGCCAGCTAGAAGAGTGGTGGGGTGGGATCTCGTGCGACTGCCTCGCTTTGCAGATGTAGAGACTGAAGCCCAGAGAGGGGAAGCAACTTATCCCAAGTCACCCAGCACTCGGGGCAGAGCCGGGACTCAGACTCAAGCCCGCTGGTTCCCAATCAGCGCGGCCCATCTATCCAATGCTGTCCCCTTCAGATCTGTGCGAGATGAAAGCATCAGGGTTTTCAAACTCAGGGCTTGTAATCACAAAGTCATTGAGAGCTAGGGCGCCAGGACCGGCTGGCCCAGTGTGGGCCCTCACCCTGCACAACTGGGTAAATTGAATTCGCTTAATGCTTCCGAAGCCTTGGGCTCCTTGTCCTTAAGACGGGCACCACAGCACCCTTCTCGCTGGGCAGGAGAAGCGAGCTGCTGGATGTGAAGCATCTCGACGGCACACGGTGCCTGGCACGTAGCGAGTGCTCAGTAAACTCTGCCGTGTGGCAATGCGGTCCCGGGGACCCTGAGCTCTACAGCGGGCTCCTCTGGGCTCCGCCCCACCAGTCTCTGTGCACCACCCTCCCGCCGCCCTTGGCCTCCTGTGCCTGCGTGTGCTGGCACCTGCTCCTCGGAGACCAGCTGGTCCACCACGTCGCTCCCAAATTTGTGGCGAATGTTGTCCGGAATGATGCTGCTCCTCTCGCCCTGGGCCCCCGAGCGGGGGCCTTGCTTCAGCCCCTGGCACGGCTGAGCCCCCTCACGGGAAGCAGCCCTGCTCCCCGTCGGTGAGGGTCTGCAGTCCCCGTTCTTCAGGGCCCCAGGCCGGGAGTCCATGCCGGAGGGGCTAGCCAAGGGGGGTGGAGGCCAGCTCCCCTCCTGGCAGGCCTGTGTCTGGGGGCTGCCCGGCTGGTGCAGGGATGGCTGCGGGGAGACCGGGGCCTGGCACTGGAACCTGGAGGTATCCAAGGGGCTGTGGGCAGGTCTCCTGGGGTCCGTGTCCTCCTGGTTGCTCAGGTGGGCCCTGGTCAAAGTGGTCATGCCTGAACACGGGGGAGAGAGAGGGCGGGAGAGAGGAGACAGGCAGACAAATGCAGAGAGTGGAAGGCAGACAGCGGAGAGGGTGAGGAGGGGGAACAGGCGGACACAGTCCCAGAGATCCAGAGCAGAAAAAGGGACGGGAACGGAGAGAAGTCACGGGAGCCAGGAGCGTGGGCGAGAAATTTGGAAAGAGACAAAGAGAGAAGGTAGTTCAGCTGCCAAGCCTCCCGCAGAACAGGGTCGTCCCACAAGGCTTTTGACAATAGGGAAGCTGGCACCGCTTCCAAGTCACACGGCTGGAAAGGACCAGAACTGGGTCCGGGCCTGCCTTTGCTCCCCACTCTGAGCTGCTCCCCAAGCCTCCCTTGCCTCCTCTGTTTCCGGGGCTAATCGAGTGGTGCCATCCCAGCCTAGTCCCCTGCTCTCGCCCCGCACCTCCACCCCCTCCCATTCCTGCCCCTGACTCCCAGTCCCTGGGGGTCTCCTACTCCCATCCTGTGAAATCTCCTCTTCTGCCACCCCCACCACGACCTGGGACGTCCCACCTCCCAGCGTTTGCCCAGGCTGGTTCTGCCACCTAGAAGGCCACCTCCTCCTTTCCCCTAAATTAAAATTCCACCATTCCTTTCAATGCAGCCTCACCAGGAAGTCCTCCTTGACACCCACCCCCAAGCTTCGGGGCCAGTGCCTCCTCTCCGCCTCACAACCCTGCTCCACAAACCTCTCACAACCCTGGGGCTTCCCTTTCTCCATCACTGGGAGCTACAAACCATCTCATTTCCCCGCCTAGATGGGGGCAGGGTCATTAAGGTGGGGTCCACGGCTGAGTCAGTCCTGGGTTCTGCCCCAACAAGCAGGCAGCTCGGCAACAGGGCCCTCCGGGGAAAACTAAGGCTTCCAGGAGGGGGACAGGTACCCTTCTCGAAAGGAGTGGAGCCCCCGCTGGTGTGGCTCAGTGGATTGAGTGCGGGCCTGCGGACCAAGAGGTCACCGGTTCAACTCCCACTCGGCGCACAGGCCGGGGTAGGTGCTGTGCCGGGCACTGGGGACACACAGTGAGCGAGCTCAGAGGGCCAGCCCCTGTCCTCTTGGAGTTCAGTGTCTGTTGAATAAATGACTGAAGGCCCGCCACTGGCCTTCCAGGAACCTCACTGCAACCCCACCTTCCCTCCGCTCCGTTCTTCCAGCTGTAAAACGGGCAGAGTAAGCCCGATTTCACTTGCTATCATGAGGTTCAGATGATGAGTCCTCAGAGTTTTCCAAGTTTGGCCAATCATCAGAATTCCCCAGGGCGCTCAGTGAAAACACAGATTCCCGGGCTTCCCCCAGAGCTGCTGCATCAGGGTCCCCAGGGAGAGGCCAGAACCTGGGTGTCTAACGAGGCCCCTGGGCCGCTCAGGTCCTTGGGGAAAGCTTCAGGCAGGACTCCCACACCCTACCCTCGCTGGCCTGTCTCTCACACCCCACCTGCCAGCCCCAGCCACTGTCTGCTCCCTGCCCGCCCCCGTGGGGACCCCACTCAGCTCTGACCTGATCCAGTCACAATCGCAATGAAACCCTCCCCTTGTCCTCAGGACAGAGCCTCCACCGCCAGGGACCTGGCCCCGGGCCACCTGGCCTCTTTCCCACTTCGCTGCAGCCTTCAAGTCCTATTGAATTTCATTCAAAGTCCAGCCCTCTCGCACCTCCCGACCCTCCCCCACACTGCTCCGGGGCTTAGAACACTCTGCCCCTCCTGGCGCCACAGCACCCCGGGGCTTGGCTGCTCTGACCTGCCCACCTCCCCCGCACTGAGACCGGGCCTCCTGCCCTCCCCTCCCCGCTGAGTCACCCCACCGCCTGCCCGTCCTTCCGGTCAGTGGTGGGTGAAAAAACGGGGTTCTACAGAAAGGAGCGTCACAGGAGCTGGTCCCAGATTCCTAACTGGGTGGGTCCTGGTGGGTAGTCACCAGGTAGGCACCTAACCTCTCTACTGACCGCTTACCTCAGCCTCGGGCAGGCAAGCCCCGCCATTGTTTCTGTTTCTAGATTGGCACACTTTTCAACCGCCTCTTTTCAGACCCCTCCTTCTGAGGGTGGCCACCCTGTCAGACGCTGCTCCTCGATGCACACACCCTCCAGAGAGCGGAGCGAGGGACCCTAACTGTCCTGTACTCCAGTCTGGCCTTGCCTCCACCCACCTCCCTTCCGTTCCCTCCTTAATCTCAAATGCTTAAAAGAAGCAGCAAAACTATTTTTCTCCGGGGCATTTGAAATCTTGCTCCCCGACCTGCGTTGTCAGTTTGGCTCAGGT
Organism: Trachops cirrhosus; assembly: GCA_028533065.1. NCBI lineage: Eukaryota > Metazoa > Chordata > Mammalia > Chiroptera > Phyllostomidae > Trachops > Trachops cirrhosus. The sequence continues at coordinate 6,961,943 of CM052539.1, read as the reverse complement.
GAACCTTCATAGCAATTCCCTGCAGGTTTGGACGTGCCTTCTGTCACCACGATGCCCCCAAGGGGCTGCCGTCTCCCCTCTGAGCCCCGAGGAGGGGACCACTGTGACAGGGTCACGATCCCGGGCCTGGCAGCTGGGAGGGACTCAGCGGTGCTCCTTTCCCTCCCTTTCCCTTCCACATTCAAGCATCAAACAGAGCGCCCCCAGGGAGTCAGGGGGCCCGGGAGCCAGAGCGAGACTGGGGGGGTGGGTTGTTCCCCAATGCCCCCAGGGAGTCCCCTCCCGGAGCCCTGGGCGTGCACTGAGTGTCCCGGTCAGTGCGTACCTGGTCGGCCGTCCTACCTGGTCGGCGGCCCAGCTCCATGGACTCTCGTTCCAAGCTTAGCCCTGTCAACAAAGAAACAGACTGTCATCTCAGGTGTCACAGTGGCTTCGTGACTGGGGACAAGCTGGGAGCCCAACGGGGAGGCCTGGGGCCATCTGCCCAGCCCCTGACCGAGGTCCCTCTGCACTTTTCCCCCCAATGCTCTCTGGCCCTCAAGGAGCCCCCTGCCCCATCCACCCGTCACCCCTGGCACTGGGCCTGCCTCCTGCAGCCCCACAGGCTCTGTCCTTTCTGGAAAGCCCTGGTTGCTCCCGCCACCAGTGAGGGAGTGCCTCAAAGGCCTTTGAGGTTGCAGGTTCAATTCCCCGTCAGGGCACATAACTAGGTTGCAGGGTCAATCCTCGATCAGGGCACGTTTGGGAGGCAACCAATCGATGCTTCTCTGTCACATCTCTCTTTCTCTCTGTCTCTCTCTCCCTTCCTCTTCCTCTCTCTCTCTCTGAAATCAATAAATGTGTCCTCAGGCCCAGAAAAGGAGAGTGACTTGTCTTAGGTCACCCAGCAAGTTGTTCTGCTGGTAAGCTCGAAGCAGTTGAAGAACTGAATTAATTTTATCATCTTGAAAAATCATCAATCAAAGCAACTTATTAAATAAATGTTAATTAATTGTTTGCTGGTTGTGTCGCCTCTGATATGACCACCCATGTTTTCTACACCCCTGGTATTCATACACTGGGCAAGATGCCCCCCTTGAATGTGGACTGGACCTAGCGACTTGCTTCAGATCAAAAGAATATGACAAAAGTGAGAGGATGTCACCGCCCAATTAGATTAGTGACTGTTTGCACTCTTTCTCTGGCTCTTCTTGGCTGGCTCACTCTGGTGGAAGCAGCTGGCACGTTTTGAGCTGCCCTATGCGAGGCTCCGGAGGTAAGGAACAGAGGGGGCCTCTGGCCAAGAGGCTGTCCTGCTGGAGACCCTCAGTCCAACAGGAGGTGATAGGTAACTCCGCGCACCCTGCCGCCCGAACGAGCCTTCCCCAGCTGAGCCTCGCTGTGAGAGCGCAGCCCAGCTGGCACGTTAACCACAGCCTGCAGGAAGCTCTGGGCCAGAGGACACAGCCAAGCCAAATAACGAACTTGTCCTTTTTATAAGCATGCGGTTTCATGCTGCGAGCTTTGTGGTAATGTGTTGTGCAACAACAGCTAACTAATACATATGTTGGTACCAAGGACGGGTGCTGCTGCAACAAAAAAACCTAAACATGTGGGCGTGGCTTTGGAACCGAGCAGTGGGTGGAGCCCAGAAGGAATGTGAGGAACAAGACAGAAAAAGCTTAAACTGCCTTAAACGGACTACGAGTAGAACTCTGGGTTTGCAGGCTGCTGCTACTGCTGGTACAAAAGGAAGAGAGGGACACGTTATTAGACCCTGAAGAAGTGTCCTTGTTGCATAGAGACAGAAACTGGGTGACGCTCATCGACAGTCGCGTGGGTCACAGAGCACGGGACAAGTGAACTGGGCGATCCAACCAGGGGGAGTCCCAGACAGAGCCCCGCAGCCGCCTCCTGGTTTCCCCCGCTGCCAGCCGCGGAACACGCGAGGGGCGAGGCAGCGGGTGGAAGGGCTGTTAAGGAAAACGGAGGGGAGACTTTGTAGTTTGGGAATTCTCACCCTCTCCGGGTGCCAAAAGAGGCTAAAATTGAGAAAAGGCTTCAGAGCACTGTCAGGAACACGGTGTGCCTGTGCAAGCTTCCGTTAAAACTTTAGAGAGATGAAAGAATCGGCGTTTTGCTCAGTGGCACAAAGGGCCCTAAAAGAAATAAAAAGTACGGATCCTCTCAGTGGACAAACAGGGCCGCTGGGGAACGTGCGGGCGCTGCCTCCCAGCAGGGGCGGCAGCGGGAGGAGCTCTCCGGTGCAGTGTCACGGTTTTTGAGAAAGCCATGTCGGCAAAAGTGCTGCCAGCTTGGAGTGTAAGGGATGGAGACCAGCGGGCTTCCAACTTCTGCGGACAGAAAATGGTCTGAGGAAAAGGGTAACTCGGAGAGAAGACGCAAATGTCTGTAAGGCGCAGCGGAGAGCCGCGGAGAATTACTTCCACCCCTTGAAGCCTGTTGAGGAAAGTGCCACATTTGCCTGGTTGGATCTCAGAGACGCTGTGGGCCAGTGCCTCCGGGTTTCCGTTTTCCTCCTCTGAAGGCGACTGTCTGCCACTCTCGCCCTGCGCCTGCCACACCCTCCTGTACCAGCTGACTTCAGGGCAGAGAGCCTGGCTTCACGGCTCTACTGATGGAGGGCTGACCTCAGGAGGCGATAGCCCTGACCAGTGTCGCTCAGTTTGCTGGGCATCAATCATCCTGCAAGGTGAAAGGTCGCCGGTTCGAATCCTGGTCAGGGCACACGCCTGGGTTGCAGGCCAGTTCCTGGTTGGGGTGTGCGTGCAAGAGGCAATCAATCACTGACTGTTTCTCTCCCTCTCTTTCTTCTTCCCTTCCCCATTCTCTAAGAATAAAGAAATACAATCTTAAAAAAAAAAGAAAGAAAGAAAAGAAAAGAAATGGCACTCACGGAGCCTCATCCACGCCTGGGCCTGATTCAGAGGACCAGATTCTAGGTTTTAGGGAGATGCTGCTGTGAGATCAGACGTTGGGAGATTTGGGGAGGGCATGGATGTATTTTGCATGTGGAAGGGACATACGTCATCAGGGGCGAGAGGGGGGCAGTTGACATGGCTCCAGTGTCCCCTGTTCCTCGGTATTCACCCATTTGGGCCGGACTTACTGGCTCACTTCCAACAGATGGGACATGACAATAGTGACGGGACACTGCCTCCCAGGTGGGATCACAAAGGCCGGGCCTGTCTCCTTCACGTCCCCTGGCTCTTTGGGAATTAGTCATGCTGACGACGACGACAGCAGCTTTAATGCCATGAGCTGCCCTCTGGGGAGGCTGGCAGGCCAGGGAACTGAGGGTGGCCTCTGGCCACCAGCTCGTGAGGAGCTGAGGCTCTGGGTCCAGCATTCCTGCCACCTGAGGGGTCCTTCTCTAGTGGAGCCCCGAGAAGAGCCTGAACCCCTGCCGACGGCTTCATCACAGGCTGTGAGAGAACCTAAGACCAAGGACCCCCTGAAGCTGCATCCTTATTCCTGACCCAGAGACACGGTGAGATAATGCTGTCGTCCAAAGCCACTCAGTGTTGGCATGATTCGTTTAGTCTGGTAGACCAGCGTGTCTTCACAAGGACCCAGTGCGGTGTTCAGAGAAAGTGGTAATTCACCTTCCTTCCCAGACGGAGAAACCGGGGCACAGGGGAGAAACAGGACCTCACCCAGGTGGTGAGCTTTCTGCTCCTGTTCCCTCCCGCATCCCCAGCCACCCTGAAGGGCCCACCGCAGCTTCCCATCTGCCCAAATGGCACCCCCAGTCCGCAGATGTGTGGACCCACTGCAGTTTCTGACCTGGAGAGAAGGTCCCCAGAGATGTGGTGAAGAAGGGAGGACAGGGTCCGGTTGTAAGCTGGGCACTCTGCACTCACAAGCGACTCTGAATGGGGAGAAGGAAGCTGAACCCTGCGTCACAGCGGGCCCCTGGGCCACCCTGCCCGTGTCTGACTGACCTTTCCACTCTTTTTCATAACGTCAGAAACCACGTGAGCCGCTCTGGTGTGTGCTGAAGCCCGGGAGAGCAGATCTGCACAACTGCTGGTGAAGACCAGTGGGTGGTTGCTAGGGAGCCGCCCGCCCCTGCTGCTCATTGGAGTCTCCCCGGCAACCACCATACACAAGCCTCTGTTACCTCAGAGGGCTGATAGGCCAGCCCCAGGGAACAGAGGCCATGAAAGCCAGTACTAAAGGGCGAAGCATCCCGAGCCCCCACCATGTGCCAGGCTGTGTCCCAGGCACAGAGGGCTCAGATGCCATCAAGTGGGAAGGAAGTTGTTGGTATCACAAAGGCTTAAGCAGAGAGGGTGATTAGCTCTATGTAGGAAAAAGAGGACAGGGTCATTTGAGCCGGATTTTGAAGGATGCATAAGAGTTCAACAGTTTAGAAGGCACTCAAATATTAAAAGCATGGATGTGTTTATGAGCACCAGCATAGGTGGGGGGAGGGGGCAGGAGAGAGAAAGAAAGGAGGAGAGAGAAAATGCACCTGAGCTGTCTGAGCTGGACGTGCAGGGACCAGAACCAAGGAGAAAAATGAGGACAGGTGGGACAGCGAGGGGCTGCTCTCCTCCTCCTGTAACATAAGGGCTGCAGAAGTTATACGAGGGTGAGTGACTTCCGCAGTTGGCGCCAGCAGCTCCGTCTGGCCACTGCTCAGCAGGAGGAGGGGCGTACAGGGAATACCTCCCGCATGCCCCGCCTTTCAGGGTCTCCCCAGGGTGAGAGCCTCGTGGTTAGACTTGGGGCTCCCAGAGCCTGGCCTGCCACTTATTAGAAAGGCGACTTTGTCCTTTAGCTGAACTCTTCTCCCATGGGGACGCATGTAACCCACCCCCAAGGCTGAGAGTGAGGACCAGAGGAAGTGGTTATTGGGAAATGCCTAGAACGTCGCCAGGCACAGAGGGACACCGCCTCTGACTCTGCACTGACCCCACGAGCAACCCATCGGCAAGTCTTTGGAAGCACGCCAGACTCGGCAGGCCGCTCCGCCACCTCCTCATCTTCGCCTGACCCCGGTCCAAGCCACCACCGCCTCTGGCCTGGACCGACACACTTGCTCCTCACTGGCTGCCCGTTTTCGCCACTGTCCCCTGTATGAGTCACCTATAGGCGCGTAACGCTACAGGCAGACCTCAGAGATGCCGCGGGCGTGGCTCCAGACCACCACAACAAAGAACCCCAACAGAGCAAGTCACACAAATTCCCTGGTTTCCCAGTGCATACAAAAGCTGTGTTTGCACTCCAGTCTGTTAGGGGCTCAATAGCATTGTGTCTAAGAAGCGTTGTACACCCCTTAACTGAGAATACTTTCATGCTGAAAAGTGCTAACCATCAGCTGAGCCTTTAGCCAGTCGCCTGTTTGCTGGTGGAGGGTCTCGCCCCGATGTGGATGGCCGCCGGCCAACCAGGGTGCTGGCCGCTGAAGGTTGGGGTGGCTGTGGCAAGATTTTCTTTCTCTTTTTGTGGCAGTTTCTTAATATAAGACAGCGATGAAGTCTGCCGTATCAATGGGCTCTTCCTCTCGTGGAGAATCTCTCTGTAGCACGTGACGCTGTTTGAGTATTTCACCCACAATGGACTTCTTTCAAAATTGCACTGTGGGCAGCGGGGAACCCCCAGACGGTGGGGGGCCTGGAGTCAGCTAATAGCCCCGGAGGAGGGTTTAGAGAGCCTGTTTCTGGACAATGAAATCCAGGCACATGGGGCCAGTGCACCAGGTGACTTTGTCCTACTGTGGCTTCCTGGTTCACACTGCCAGGCTCTGAGACTGTCCCAGCAACTGAGGCTTCTTCTCCGGCCCCTCCCCCAGCAGCTCTCTGAGGGTCTTCTGAGCTGGGCAGGTCTGCTGAAGTGGAGACCTCCTTCCTTTGGCCTGTTTCTGTGCATCGCCTCCCCAGGGCACACTTGGAAGGCTACCTGCCCCCCAGGCCCCCCCCACACACACCCAGAGGCCTGGGCCTACAGCAAGTGTTGATGCCCGGCTAGCTGAGGTTCCACTTCTCTCTGGGTTCCTGGTTCCTGGTTCCTGGTCCCTGTCCAGCCAGGTCTCAGCATGCTCAACCCGACATGGGACCACAGGCGGCTCCCTTGGCCAAAACTAAATAATAAAGTGGTTCCCCCAGCTGGCGGCTGCTCTGGAGGTCTCTTTCCTTGGTGGGCTCTAAGGCATCTACAGGAAATGCAAATATGAGGGGCACAGGGCAAGGACGGGGCAGGGACGGACACCAGGGAGAGGCAGGCAGGCACGGCAACTCGGAGAAAGTCACATTTATTCCAGTGTTGGTGAGGGGAGGAGAGCTGCACCCCGAGACTCTAAACCGTGTTAGTTTCCCTGGCTGGAGAGGTATGAACCGGCTGCAGGTCACGCCAGTCGCCAGACTAGCTAGGCTACGGGCGGGTGGAGGGGAGGCCCGTGCTCAGGCTTTCTTGCCCTTCCACTGGGACACAACGGTGTCGGGGGGTGCCCGGTGGAACCACTCGAACCAGGAGCCGTCGTAGACGGCCACGTCGGGCTTGCCGCACAGGTAGGCGGCCAGGGCAATGTGGCAGGCAGTGACGCCCTTCCGGCACGTGGCAATGAGGGGCTTTGAGAGGTCAACCTTCTTGGCCTCGAACATAGCTCGGAGCATTTCTGGGCTCTTCTCGAAGCCGTCCTCAGTCAGGAAGTCCATGAACGGCATGTTGACCGCACCTCGGATGTGGCCCGAACTCAGTCCTGGGCAGGGGCAGAGGACAAAGGGAAGAACAGGGTTAGGAAGGCGTGGGGGTGGGGAGAGCAAGTGGGGCCGCAACCAGCCGAGGCCATCAGGATGGGGAGCTGCACAAATAAAAATGACGACTCTGCCCTTCTCGGGGCTCGACTGATTCCTGGTCCTGCTACATTCAGTGCTCATGACTTCAGACAAGGGCCCTCTCCCCCCAGACCTGCCTCGACATGGTAATGTCCAAAAGCACACCCGCCTGAGAGGACGGGGGCACGCGTCTCAGCCCTACCATTTACTAGCCTTCACCTTGGGCAAATCACATCACTTCTCTGGGACTCAGTTTTCTCATCTGTAAAATGGGCTCGGTGGTGCAGGCCCCTATGAGAATAGGGGTGCTGAGAAGAGCAAATGACACGATTAATGTGAACGCTACGTGCTGTGTCGATTGCTGAGAACACAGAAGTGGAAAGGAGAGCCCCAGCCGCTCTCCAGAAGGCCGGTCCAGCGAGGAAGATGGATGTTAAACAGACAGGAGATTCATTAATATTAACGTGAGTCCATTTTACAGATGGATACCCTGAGGTTGACAAAATAAAACAGCTTTCCTATGGCCACACGGAGAGGTGAAGACAGTTCCGGGATTACATGAAGTCACCGGATTTTCCTGGTAAGCACACAGCCATGGAAGGAGCATATGGCCTGGTGTTAGAAGTTCAAATCCCAGCTCTGCCACTTACCAGCAGGGTGATCTTAAGCAAGCCACACCACCTCCCTGAGCCTCAGCCTCTCCGAGGGTGAGTGAGAGTGAGTGAGAGTCACATGCTTCAGGGCTGCCGTAAGGAGTGAGGCACTGAGTACAGAAGCTGGCCCACCCCCCTCAGATGCTGCCACTCCCACCGCTTCACCACCCCCTGCAGGGGGGCGGGTGAGACTGGGAGCTGTGTGGCCTGTCTCTTCAGGCTTCTCCTGGCAACACTGAGAGGTTTAGATGGAGGCAGAATGGGGGTCTAGGCTGGCTTTGGGGCCCATTCCAGAACCACCTCTGTACCTGGGGAGTCTGCCAAATCTGGCTTTAGAAAAGCCATCAAGTTAGGCAATGCGGACTGGGGCCACAGCCAGGGCTGGTGCCCCCACAGGGCCAAGGCCTTGGTCTAGCCCCCAGCACGGCCAGGTCACTCCCCCTTCCTCAAGCACCCCGTACCCGGGCAGACTGGGCACGGGGAGCGGGGCCTGAGGCACGCTGGAGCGTCTCTTCCAGCTCCTACGAAGGAGCAGGACAGGTCGGGCAGCAGTGGGAGAGTGTAGGAGACCATTCTGCGTTGCGTGGGCCGAGCTCCCAGTGGGAAGCAAGGTCCGATGCACAGGACCCACGCCCATGGATAGGTTCTCCCGTGGCAAATCGGGCCTGCATTGTACCTAGGCCGCTTTGAGACTTGCTTTTGCTAAAACTCCCTCACCCTGAGTTGAGACAGCAAGTGCTTACTGTAACTTCCTAAAATCCATGTTAAACCTTCCAAGGATTAGTGCAACTGGTTCAACCACTTTTGCCTTTTCATTTGCAAATATCCCTCTTCTGTGATGTGATTAGCGGCATTGGCTCCTTTGTTTTCTGTAAAAGGGAACCACCTAAAGCCAACCTGTGCATAGTAAATGAGGACCATCATGTAATGTGCCCAGAAACCCAATGAAGGCCGGTCACGGCAAGGGCTGCTGCTTTTGCTCCACTTGAGAGAAAAGCCATGCTCGCCCTCTTCCTCCATGGGACTCAGTAGTCCGTGTGAATGCCTCTCCCCCATCCACAATGTGGCGGACCCCACGAGCAGGGGTCCACATCAGGAGAGGACCTGACCGGAGCTGCCAGGGCACACTTGGGGTGGCATGCAGCCAGGCAGCCCCCCCCCATCCCGCACTGTGCAGTGGGGGAATAAGCTACCTCCCTCACAGGCTCGAGGGGGAAGCCAGCTGCTGCCAGCAAAAGCCCCTGACGGCCCTGGGCACACAGGAGGGACATCCCATTCCTCCTCTCACCCAGGGTCAGAAAGGGTTCTGGAATGTGCTGCCATGACCCAAGAGTTCTTTGATCGATGAGATGTCCAACTTATAAAATTATAGCAACTCCTTCCTGTGTGATTGCACCTTTTTGCCTGGAAACTTTAATCTAGATTCACCGTGTGCTGACCCTCCCAACGAGGAGCCGTTTGTTCATCTGTTGGCTTCAAGGGTGTTCTTTGCCTAGAAACCCAAAGGTAAAATATTTGGCGTCCACACGCTGGGCCGGACTTGGTGCATTTAAAAGCAGAAGCGTCTGTTGAGTAATGAATGCTGTTTTTCCTTCCCCCGTCCCCAATGAAACGGCTTCGTTGTTATCCTCTAATTACATGACAGGCACCTCTTCGGAGTGAGGCAGTCGGCGGGTTCTGCAGAACCCCAGCCTCCCACACCCGGCCAGCCCTGGTCCAGTCATCTTTGCTGTCAGGGCTCAGACCTGGCTGAGACATTCCAATGAGCAGGAGCCGCCTGCCTGGGCAGGGCAGGGTGCAGGGGGAATGAGCCTGGCCCGGAGCGCGCTGGAGAACAGCCAGCTGGAGCCAGGACGCTCCTCTGCTCCCCTCCAGAGACCAGCACCAGCTGAAGGCTCGGCTCCCCGCTCCCTCTTCCTCAGCAAGCACACCAGTATGCTCATGATAACCTCTGGCATCAGGCCTCAAAACAAGGGATTACCTCAAGAACCCGCCCTAAAGGGGAGCCCAGACTCAGAGAGGGGAGGAGATTTACCCCAGGACACACAGTACAGGCGTGTGAAGTGAGGTCTGCCTGGCCCCGGAGCCTGCGTTGTTTACCACCCTGGGCTTCCCTGGACAAGGGGGCTGAGGCGGGGAGTGGAGGAGACAACCCCTGGTTCTCCTCATCTGCTCGGAGGTCTGGGGCTTTGTGCTCCGGCTTCGGCCAAGAAGATGCCAGTCCAGGCTGCGAGGCTACTGACAGGTGCGGCTTTTCAAAGCCAGGAAAAGCTGTTTGGCTCTTTCTTCCCAAACACACTAGAGAATTCAGTGCCCGTGGCCCCAGTGGTTAGCCCCCAACCCTGGTTAGCCAGAGGCATGTTGGCACCCTCCCAACCCCCTTCGACCCAGCCCCCAGGTCTTCAAGGCAGAGGCAGAGGGGCCCCACGACCCCAGGGCGACCCCACGGAGCTGGGCCCTTCCTCCCAGGCATCCTGTTTGCTCACAGGCAGTAGCCTTGGGAAACAGCCCCACTTTGATGCCTGCAGACTGGGGTCAAGTCCCGGCCACTCTGCCTTGTTAGGGAAGCCCTGCCCCCTTTCCCCACGTGCAAAGTGGGGACCAACCCCACCTGCCTCCCAGTGCAGGGCTGCTGTTGGCATCCAGAATATTTAAAGGGCTCTGCTAACCAGTCGTTCATTCATTGGGGGTCAATATCCTCCCTCTTCAGCCTCACCCCTCCCCCAACGGGCCTCAGGGGCAGAGAGAAGAGGTTCATACAGATGCTGAGCTGGATCAATCCCCACCTGTTTTCTCCCTTCCCGGAGCTCCTATAAGGATTCGGGGGTGAAGGGACTTGCTCAGGACCACCCTAAGTGCCACACCAGGATACAAACTCGGGTGTCTGGCTCTCACCTCGCTTCCCTTACAAACAGGACCCAAGGCACGGGGTGGGAGAGGTGGGGGGCAGATGGGGGGGCTGGGGGCACCACACTGCGGCCAGAGGGGGCGTCGATTGCCTAAGTTGTGCAGGACGTGGCTGTCGGGTTTCTAAGGCCCTGCTTCCGGCTCCTCCCGGGCGACACACCTTCCAGGGAAGCCCAGGGCCCGCCACCCGCATCCCCCTCGGTGTCACTTCGGGACTGCCCAGCCCACAGGCTGCCTCCCTGATCTCACCACAGGCTGGCGGCCAGGAATTCAGCAGAGCCTCATGTGCCTTTGTGTCCCCAAAATGTCTTGTATGGAAGGCCAGCAAAAGCCTCTTAGAAAACGAGAAAGTGCCACATCCTCCATGCCTTTCTAGATGACCCCGGTCCTTGCCCAGTTCCTTGTCCTTCTCAAACCCCCACCCCACCCCAGCCACTGCTGCATTTAAATGAATACTCCCCCGAGTGGGTAGGGTTGACATTACTTTTCTGGTTTCATAATAAAGGAACCCAGAGAAGCTGAGCGATTGGATTGAGGTCCCACCACAAAGGAGGGGCCGACCTCAACTAGGACCCATGCTCCCAGGGCTCCAGAGGGGAACTGGAGGGGGTGGGAGTAGGGTCACAGGAGGGAGGGGGTGAGAGTGCTTGAAAATGCCAGGCCTCCAGGAGCCTGCTTCCCCTCTCTGAGCCTCAGGCTCCCCATCTCTAAAACGGGAGCAAGGAGCCCTAGCTGGTGTGGCTCAGTGAACTGAGGACCATCCTGTGAATCAAAGGGTCACTGGTTCGATACCCAGTCAGGGCACATGCCTGGGTTGCAGGCCAGGTCCCCAACTGGTGCGTGTGATGTTTCTCTCCCTCTCCTTCTCCCTCCCTTTCCTTCTCCCTAAAAATAAATAAAATCTTTAAGAAATAAAAATAAAATCAAATACAATGGGAGTGAGGAGACTGGGTCTGGGATCTCTAAGGTCTCCCTGCACTTATTATCGGGTGCTTCGGGACAAGCTGGGAAGCAACTAGGGGAACAACTCCACATTCCTCCGCCAGTGGGGCTTCAATCCTAAGGAGAGGAGTCTTGAACCAAGACCAGCAGGGGCTGCAGGAGCTCCGAGCCAGGAGGCTCCGGAGGGTGCCAAACAAACTTGAATCTTCAACTCTGGACCTTCAGAGAGCCTTCCGGGCCAGGGGAAAAAAACAGCCTGGAAAAAAAAACACAGTGGGGACAGCAGAGCCCTGCGTTCTCCCGCCTCGCCCACTAACTAGCTTTGTGGCCCCGACCCCCTCTTCCTCTGTGCGCCCCAGTGTCCCTTCTGTCCCTCGAGGTGACCTCTTAGGGCCTCCAGCTCGCAGTGTTGGGAACAACTTTCAGAGTCCTCTTCCTCGGAGGCACAAACAGGAAGAGATATTTTTCAACAAGCGAGGCAAAGTGTTGCACGGGGGTGAGACTCTGCAGAGGCGGCCTGGCCGGGGACAGGCTGGCCTGGGCCTCGGGCAGCCCCAAGGGTGCTGAGATGCCCCACCTGGCAGGAGCGATGACGAGACCTCCGAGGTCTGTGAGGAGGTTCTAGATCTCTCTGCACTTCCTCTCCTGAGACCATGCCCACACCCAGCAGTAGAGAATCCTCCGCAGGAGAGGGACAGACCACATGCCATCTCCCTGAGGATGCCTGGGTGGGGGCGGGGAGCTTCCTCCCGGCCCCGCAAGGTGGGGGTGGGCAACACGGCAGTGCATCGTGGCTCAGATCTCGGGTTCCACCCTGGGCAGCATGGGTTCACACCTTGACTCTGCCGTTTAACAAGCAAAGTTTAGTATCCCGGCACCCCAGTCTCCTCCCCTCTAACATGGGGATACTAATGCAATGTCGAGTGCTCAGCATGAGAGGGCAGACGCCCCCGCAGCTCTGCGGACAGGCTGCAGCTGTTTGGAAAGGCCAGGGGGCTGGGGAGAGCTCAGGTTGGGGATGCAGGGGAAGGACGTTGCTGAGGTCTATAAGGGTTTCTAGGGAACAGAGAGGCCCAGAAGCTAGGTGTCTCTGAGGCACTTCTGTACAGTGAGTGACTCATGTGTCGCCTCAGGGACACACCTCTGGGCATGTGGGGAGCTAGCCCCTGGGTATGGATGTGGGTCACCGGCCACCTCTGGTGATACCACCCCAGGCAGATGCTAGGTTGCCAGTCAACTTATGACCACGGGACCACATATGGAGGTCCTCCTGCACCGCAGCCGAAAAGCCTTTAGGTTTGGCTCTATCCTCTCATTTTACAGATGGAAAAACTGAGGCCTACGTAGGGGTACTGAGGGCAAAGCCTGGAGACAGCCTTACTCCCCATCCTTCCATTGGGCATTCCCCGCCAGGGAGCATCCCACCCACTGGGACACCTACCTACGGCATCTGGCTCCGGCTCGGTGCCCAGGTACCGCCCTTGGGACCGTGAATCCACCAGCTGGAACCTCTTAGACTCAAGGTTCTCCAGCACCTGCTCATAGGTCTTGAGCAGAGAGCGGTCAAGTGTGGCTTTGAAGACTGCCGGCTCTGGCCGAGAGGGCTCGGACGTCACGGGGTGGCCCTCCTTCAGCCAGTTCCGGAAGCCACCATTGAGCACCGACACCGTGCGGTGGCCGAACACGCGGAACATCCACCAGACCCGAGGCGCATAGAAGCTGCCCAGGTTGTCGCCGTCGTACACCACCACGTGGGTGTTGTTGCCGATGCCCAGGCGGCCCGCGTAGTCTGCGAAGACCGCCTCGCTGGGCAGCATCATCTCGTAGGGTGAGGACTTGTCCTTGCACTCCTCCATATCGAAGAAGGAGGCGCCAGGCACGTGGCGCTCTAGGTACTCCTTGCGCGCATCCCGGGTGCCCGGTGAATACCAGGATCCGTCCAGTACCCGCAGGTCAGGCCCCAGCTTCCCAGCCCGGACCGACTCTGCCAGCCACTTGGTGGAGACCAGCGCCCGGTAGAGCACCTGTTGGACCATGGTTTCGGCTCTGCGCTTCGCCTGGCGCGGGTGAGAACCGGGGAAGAGACGAGTATGAGGGCTGCGTGTTCAGCGTGGTGGGACCTGGGAAGAGCTTTTCTCCCCACCCAGCCCTCCACAGCAACCCAGTGGTCTGCAGCGTGCAGCGCAGATTCCCTAAGGAAAGCCTCTCCGCCCTTCCCTGGGTCCCCCTCAACGAAAGAGGGTGTCAAAAGAGCTTCTGGTCTGGGGGGGGGGGCGGGTCGCTAGCCCTAGAAGCTACAATCCTTGCCCTCAGGACCCTGCCAGAAAAGATGTCCAGGATGGGGGTAGACTGCATCTTAGGCTTAGAGCCCTCTTTCTTGGGAGGGTAGGAGACTGAGCACGTGGGAGGGTAGGAGACTGAGCGCGTGGGAGAGGGTTCGCTGCGGTCCCACACCACCCCCCACTCCTGCCCTCGCGCCTCTAGTCTCTCAAAACTTCCGGCAGTTTCTTGGTAGCTGGGGCTCGCCAACCCCCAGTATTCCCTTGTCTGGCCCCAGTTCGGTGCCCTCTGCTCCAGCTGGGTCAGGGGTTCTTGAGGCACCGCACCGCCCTGCCCACAGGGTCCCTCCCCTGGGCCGCAGGTGGCTCGACCGGTGGCACAATCCCGAGCGGCCCGGGCGCCTGTCGCCGCCCCCGCCCCGGAGCACTTACTCACCCTCGCCGCAGCCCGGCTCCCGCCCCTGCCGGCTAGAGAAGTCGGTGGTTTAAACCCCAAGGCCGACACTCCCCAGCCGGCCTGAACCATCGCACCGCCGCCTACGGGGGGAACGCGCGACACTCGCCTCGGCCCCGCGCTGCCCGCCATCCAGCTGCGTCCGCCTCAGACCGCCACACTGCACGCGGCATCTCTCAAATCCCCGGAGACCCGCGGGAGACCTCGGGTGGCACTGGAGCGGCACGGAGTGAAACTCGGCGGCACAGGCACCCCCCCAGATCCGGCCAATGGAAGGCGCGAGCAACGGAGCCTCCGAGTGGCCGTGGCAGGGGGCTGTGCCGGAGTCTCCTCCCTTTGGCTGCAGGTTGGTAGCGAGCGGAGGGGACGGCTGTGGGTGAGGGGAGGGGGAACCCTGCGGCGGGTCCTATGGCAGAACCCGGAGTCCGAGAGCCCGAAACCGGGGTAACTGCTCAGGCGTCCCGCTTGATTGCTTTAGGGGGAGGCCGATCGTAGGGGTGCGTGGCGCGGAGCCCCCTGCGGGGCGGGAGGGGAGGAAGGGGCTGCATTCTTGGACGGAAGGCGCGCCCTTGGCTTTGCCCTAAGCCTGGCCTTCCGCAGCAGCTTGGGACGCCCTGCAGGGTGGGGTCGGAGTGAGTGGCGAGTGGGGAGCCGTCGGCGGGGGAGGGGAACACCTGGTACCACCAGAAACAGGAGGGAGGGAAGAGGGACTAAAAAGCCTGATAGGCTAGGGAGAGTCCAGCTGACCCAGAGGTGCCAGAAGGAGAACTTGCTGGAGTGAAATGAAACTGCTAACTTGTGTCAGCGCCTGCGTGGTGAGGCACTTTTCTCCAAGGACTTTGCTTAGTTCCCACAACCACCTGCTGCGAAGGCCAGGAGCTTATTTAAGGACCGAGACCAGAGAGAGAAGTGGGGCTGTTTGCCCTGGGGGCACCCCGTGTTTTTGAGGCCAGGTCTGAAGCCCACTGGGCACCAGCTGCCTTTGTTTACCTTGCCAATCTGGAGGCCTCACACCTTTAAAAAGAATTGCCTTTGTTTTTTCATTTAATTGTAAGTTTATATACTCTAGTTTTTAACCATGGCTGTGTTTAACAACCAGTTCCTGGAAATCTCACAACTGGCAGGACCACGGTGCCCTGCTCAGTTTTTGCACGCGCTGTTTCGTATGCCTGGGATGCTCTCTCATCCCCTTTACATTTTTGGTTTATTCTGAAGTAATTCTGTTCTCGAAGGAAGCTGCCAAAAGCCATACTTTGATAAGCATTTATCCAGTGAAGCCTCTGAACTCCGTGGTTTGCAGGGTGGGCAGAGGGGGTTCCAGGAAGGTCAGGGCTGATCGGAGCCCTGCCCTTCCGGGGCCTACCCAGATGGCAGCCTGAGGCTCACCCTTCCCCAGGCGGCACTGTTCAATCTCCTGAGATGGGCCTGGGGCTGTTCTGTGTGTCCTGGAGTCCTTCCCTCCCAGAGCACCACCCCACCACACGGGTCCAGGCCTTCCAAACCCACAGGGACGTGACCCCTGCTGCCCCCTCCCCCCTGCCCCTCAGTGACACACTGCTGGCTCTCTCAGACCCTCTACCTCCCAGTCTCTTCGATTCTAGGTTTGCAGCTGTGCTTTCAGAGGCCACCAGTGAAAGTAGCTTTGAAGAAATAATGGGATTCGTATGAAGCTGTCTGGAGTGATTACTGACACCAGTCCAATACGGGGCACCGTCATGGCCCTCTGCACTCATTATTCGATCTGCGCTAAAAGGCCCCATTATAAGAAATGGAAACGGCCCTGGCCAGTGTGGCTCAGTTAGTTGGAGCGGTGTCCCGTAACTGAAAGGTCGTGGGTTTGCTTTGCGGTCGGGGCACTGACCTAGGCTGCGGTTCCATACCGGGTCCGGCGCAGTCCAGCACCTCCGATCTGCGGGCCAGGCACACGTAGGAGGCCATCAATCGATGTCTCTCTCTCTTGCTTCTATGTTTCTCTCCCTTTCTCTCTAAAACAGCAAAGAAAAAAGTCCTCTAGTGAGGGTTAGGAAAAACAAAAAAGGAAACGGAAATGGGCCGGGGAGCCCAACATGCCCACCCTCACTGAAATTGTTAAGCTGCAGAGTGAAATCTGTACTGATTCTCTTCCCTCTAAATGTATCCTTAAGGGGAAAAAACAAGGAGCCCCAAGAATGTTGGGGAGCAGAGGCTGCCATGGTTCACAATTGAGGTCTCAAGAGGGGGCCCACAGCACCCCTCAACATCACCCAGCTGTGGTGTAACCCACAGATTCTGGGATGGCCCTTCAGCCAAAGCCCCCTTGGCAGCCTACTCATCCCGAAGGTCAAAATTCCTGGGCCCTTGAAAAGGTCAAATCAGTTTGGGTTTCCCCCTCCTCCAGGAACCCCAGGCTGAGCTGTTGGCCCCTCTGGGCTCCCACCGAACCCCAGCCTTTCCTTAATATATTGTTTCTCAAGCAGGCGTGTGGCAAGAGTTTCTCAGTGTCCGGCACCCGGCCTGGCCCTGTGGGCAAAGTGGTTCCTAGAAGTCGGCCTGCAGGGAGACTGTGCGAGGGGCTGGGCCCTGCTCCTCAGTGGCCTAGGGCGGGGGAAGGAGTCCAGCCTTGTGCATGGAAGCCTGGCTTCAAATCCTGAGGCTGCCCGTGACCTGCTCAGCCCTTAGTGTGTAGCCTGGCCCAAAGGGCCCTCCTCCAAACTCTTGTTCTCTACCTACCCACCGTCTTCCCCTCCATGGTGGGGCTCCGTATCCTGGTGGCGATGCAAAGGTTGTGCCCTGCCCAGGGGTTGTGTGGCTGAGGCGCTTGACCTAGAGGCTCTGCCTCCACCTTGAAGAAGGGCTGCCTTTCTCTAATTTGTGGGCTGCTGGCACAGGGACTCAGTGCGTTGGGGGCTTCTTGGCTTTGGAAGGCTGTAGGCTGACCTGGCGGCGGGCAGGTGAGCTGCTGCACTCTGGGCTGATGGCCCCTGCTCAGGGAAGTGGACGGGGGAGGGAGGGAGGCACTGAGTCGCTGTTGCTGCTGCAGCGAAAGATGCAGAGAGAAAGCTCAGGCTCGAGGGGCAAGATCTGACCTTGCTGGGCTCTGGGAGCCTGTTCGGGGCCTGCCGGTGAGGCCTGGATCCTGGTGCCACACTGCCCAGTGTGCGGTCTGGTGTCTCCACTTCTCAGCTCTTGACCTGGTCAAGTTAGTGGCCTTCCTTGAGCCTGGAGGCCTCTCTGTGGAACAGTGAGAATAACGCCAAACCTCTTGAGGACGCTCACTCGAGCCTGCTCCGGGCCCTGCCGTGTCCTAGGGTATGGCGAGGATTAAATGGTGCACACAGCAAGGACCCAGCGAATCCCAGCTGCTCTTCCTATTAGGCCGCTTACGTACGTGTTTGTTGAATGAGTTCCACCAGGGACCCTCCCTGCTTGGCAAGTGTGCTGGGTGCATCTAGGGAGGGGCTAAGGTTTTTGCCCCTGCTTGCTTTAAAGTGCCAGCAGGGCTTTCCCCTGCTTGGGTCCTCTCCCTTCCTGCCCCTTCCCTCTCGCCTACTGAACACCCCCGCCCCCACCCACACCACAAGCAGCAGTGAGGGGCCTTCCTGGACCCCTCAAGGGGTCATGGTCATTTGGTCCCTGTGCTGGGTATAAATCCTGGCGGGGGAGGGGAGAGAGAACTGAGTGGCCCAAGTCCGCAGCTCCATTCACCACCTCCGATTTTCTGTGTTCTCTGGACTCTGCCCTCCCCCAGCTCCACCTCCCCCGCGGGCCTTGCCCCAACCCCAGCCTCAGGGACAAGGGGCGTTCCTGCCCGCGGGCGGGCCTCTTCCTAGATTCCCTCCTGACATCCTCCCTGTCTCCCAGGCCTGCTGTCCCAGTGTCGCTGCTGCTGCCTCCGCCGCCATGCCCCCGCAGCAGCTCTTCCGAGCACTGGTGTCCGCGCAGTGGGTGGCGGAGGCGTTGCGGGCCCCACGCGCGGGGCAGCCCCTGCAACTGCTGGACGCCTCCTGGTATCTGCCCAAGCTGGGCCGCGACGCGCGCCGCGAGTTCGAGGAGCGGCACATCCCGGGCGCCTCCTTTTTTGACATCGACCAATGCAGCGACCGCTCGTCGCCCTACGACCACATGCTGCCCAGCGCGGCGCACTTCGCGGAGTACGTGGGCAACCTGGGCGTGGGCGCCACCACCCACGTTGTGGTTTACGACGCCAGCGACCAGGGCCTCTACGCTGCGCCACGCGTCTGGTGGATGTTCCGCGCCTTCGGCCACCGCTCAGTGTCCTTGCTGGATGGTGGCTTCCGCAACTGGCTGCGCCAGGGCCTCCCACTGAGCTCTGGCAAGAGCCGCGCGGCGCCCACCCAGTTCCGAGCCACGCTGGACCCCACCTTTGTCAAGACGTACGAGGACATCAAGGACAACATCGAGTCCCGGCGCTTCCAAGTGGTGGACGCCCGCGCCGCTGGCCGGTTCCGGGGCACGGAGCCTGAACCCCGAGATGGTAACAGACTGGCCAGAGGGCCTAGGCGGGGGGCGGGGGCCGCGGTCTGGCACGCCCTGGGCACTGTCCTTTTAAAGGACACGAAATGGGGTAGGGGCCTGAGGTTTGGTTTCTAGTCACTCACGCTCTGAGCCCCACTGGCTTTATTCCTCACGTGGGGCAATAATACTTGCCTCCCCACCCATACTTGGGGCAATGACTACCCAAAATTCGTTGGGAGCCCAGGGTGCCCTGTATATGTGTGAGAACCCAAAAAGCTTCAGCCCAGTACTATGAGCGTAGGGGTCGCTGCAGAACAGGAAGGGTGGCGGGCAAGCCCGGTGTGGGAGAAGCTCCAGAGATGGGGCTGATGCGGTGTACGCCATCCCCTAGGGTGATGGAGTCCGGGAAGAGGAGGCGGCAGAGCCTGGGAGGACGGAGAAATCCCTCAGAGGGGCCAAGGCTGGCGGAGGGCGGGGTGGGGGGGCACTAAATAGAGGTGGCTGCCCCGGGTTGGGGCAGAAACTGCATAGAGGGGGCTGCTGCCTGGGGGTGAGGCAGGGCCTTCCTCGTGGGGCTCGATTCTCCAGGCAGGAGCCTGCAGGGAAGCCCTGCGTGAGTCAGGGAGGGGTCTCCACGAAGCCGGAGGTGTGAGCTTCTTAATGACCCCTCAAGGTGTCTGCTGTCACCACAGAGAAGAAGAGGAAATGGAACCTTAGCGTGGGGACATTGCCATAGGTGTCAGGAAGTGTCCGGGCCAGGAGCTGAGCTCCTGGAGCCCATACATGTAATGTCACTGGGCAGCCAGTGACTCCCCAGCCACTTCTCCTGTGCCTGCTTCACGGAGGGGGGTCAGGAACTTGCCACTTCCTCCAGGAAGCTCTCCCTGAATGGCACCCCTGGGCCCCTGAATCAAGGTTGGAGCTTCTCTGTGCTGGCAGAGCCGCTGGCAGTCCCGGCTCTGTTTTGGGTGGCCCGAGGGCAAGGTTATCCTTGCTCCCAGGGCACCCTGAAGCTCACCCAGTGGCTGGCACAGAGTCAGTGCCTCAGAGAGGTTTGGCACATTCAGAAGGTCCCTGCCACACGGAACCTCCGAGCGAGGTTGGTATTCGGTCAAACCATGCGAAACCTGCTGGCACCCAACCATTTCTAAACCTACGTAGGTGGCAATGTCGTGCCTTTCAGCTTCACAGAGGATGCCACCCTGACCCCTTTGGGCCCTTCAGTTCAGCCCCGGGGAGTGGAGGGGTGGCGATGGGGAGTGAAGAACATAGGACAGTGAGCCAGAACCAGACCTGGGTTCAGAGGCCTGCCCCGGACTGCACTGGCTGCGTGACGTCTGGCCTGCAGGTCACCTCATCTCCGAGTTGTGGCTCCTGCATGTGTAAGGTGGCAGCAGAGCATGGAACTTAAAGGACGTGGCCAGCATCAGATGTCACATGGCAGCAAGTGTGTAAGGCAGTCTGCTCCGTGTGGGCACACACGGCACACACACACGCACACAGGAAATGGGCAGTGACGTAGCGAGCGTGTGCCTCTCCGGTTGTCATGCCTCCCTCAGTCCCACCTGCTGCTCGGGGAAACGGGAGGCAATGAGATGGCACCCAGAAGGTCTGCTGTCACATTGCACCGAGCTGATGCGTGTCGAGGCTCGGCCTGCACCAGGGCAGAACATCACTGTTCGCATCACCCGCACTCCACAGCCCGGAGCCTGGCCAAGTGCGCCTGTGATGGGCCACACGGTTCCGGCAGGGCGGGGGCGGGGGGGAGCCTGCTTTGCTTGCTGGGCCTGAAGGCTTGGGGACAGTCCCCCTCTGGCAGGAGCCAACTTGGGCTGAGAGCTTGCTTGCTTCTTTGCTCCAGGCTAGTCTGTTGGTAATGTCTCCAACTGACCCCGCTTTCTGCATCTGTTAAGTGGAATTGCGGGACACATTCCAACCTCACCGTGGACTCGGGTGCTGGCCAGGTGCTGGGTCACGAAGTCCTGAGAAGAGACAGTGACATGGGTCAGCAGCTCCCCGTGGGAGCGTCACCCCACTGCAGGGGGGAAACTGAGGCAGAAGCCACCCTAGAGGCCAGGTGGCTGTTGGGGTTTATTTTGTTGCAAATATCAGCCCTTGGTGTGAAAATGGGAATGTTAGCAACACAGGCCTAAGGGGAGGGGGTGGAGAGGACAAAATGCCAGCGGTGAATGCGAAACGCGTGCCCTCTGAATGAATGGCTCTCTAGCCTCGCCCAGGCTCTTCCCACTGCAATCCAAATAACCTTTGCAAAACGGAAGTCTGGTTTCCTCTCTCGGTCATGTCAGAGCTCTGAGGCTTAATCCAGGCCTGCAAAGGTGGTCCCACCTGCCTCAGTTTCCCCTTGGGCCTCGGCCTACCCACTGTCTGGGCTTTTGCCACAATGACCTTTAACCCTTCTAAGCACCATGCAGTTCCCTGTCCCCTAGAAGCCCCTCTGCCTGGGACGCTCTCAGCCCCCACGGCCCAGAGCCCTCTACGAGGCTGAAGCCTAGTCACCCTTCAGGGCCTCCTCAGAGACCGCCCCTCCCTGGCAGTGCGGTCTAATGGTCAGCGCACAGGCTCCCGGGCCTCTCGGCCCGCACTGACTTGGGCAACTGAGTCTGGGTGCCTCAGCCTCCTCATCTGTACCAAAGGGAGGGTGGGGATTTTGTTCCCATAGCATTTGGGGAGGATTCAAGCAGAAACTCCAGCTGAGGGCCTGAGAACAGTGCCCGGCCCAAAGCGGGCAATCAGTAATGTGGGCTGTTATCACCTGTGACGTGCCCCACGGAGCAGGGCCTGTGGGAGCCTCATCATCCTTGTAACTACTCGGTTATGGCCGTCTGCCCTGCCAGATCGAAACTCCTTGACCGCGCGTGCCACCCGTCCCAGCGAGGCAGAGGTCTCGTTTACCTTGGTTCCCCCAGGCCACCTAGTCATCGGGAGACCGGGGCCCCGTGTGGCTCTGGGGGGGCTGGAGTCTTGGGTTCAGATTGCAGCCAGCAGTTTGCTAGAGGCACGACCCTGGGCGGTGCTGAGCCTCGGCACCTCCGGCTGTGAAATGGGGATGCCCGTACACCGCGCCTGGGCCTCCAGCTGCGAGGACCGCGTGAGACGGCGCACACGGAGGGCTGAGCGCCGAGGCCACGTGGGAGGCTCTCAGCACCGCGGGGTCCGCTCATGCCACCCTTTGTTCCCTCCTCCTGCTCTCCCGCCGCAGGCATCGAACCCGGCCACATCCCCGGCACGGTGAACATCCCCTTCGTGGACTTCCTGACCAGCGAGGGCCTGGAGAAGAGCCCCGAGGAGATCCGCCGCCTGTTCCAGGACAAGAGGGTGGACCTGGCCCAGCCTCTGGTGGCCACCTGTGGCTCCGGCGTCACGGCCTGCCACGTGGCCTTGGGGGCCTACCTCTGCGGGAAACCTGACGTGGCCATCTATGATGGCTCCTGGGTGGAGTGGTACATGCGGGCCCAGCCCGAGGAAGTCATCTCCGAGGGCCGGGGGAAGACCCGCTGAGGCTGGACGTGACCCGGGAAGCTCCGGTGACGCCCAGCCGCCAGCTGTGCCCCGCCCGGTTGTTCGGATGCTGTTGTCACCGGAAGAGCGTTTCTTCCTCCAACCCAGGTGGCGCATGGGGTGACAGCCCAGAGGCCAGGAGTTCCTGCTGACACGTGGGCTCCCGGTGGTGGCGGAAGACAAGGTGGCAGTGGGCACCGGAAGGGGAGCCGCCCACGTGGTGCTGAGCTGGGCCCCACCTCCCTTCTGTTTTACGTTCGAGGAAATAAAACAGCCAAGTGCTAAGTGCCACTAACGCTGGGGCTGCCTCGGTTTCCTAAGCACAGGGGGCTCCTTGGGGCCTGAGGGTCTTGGGAACCTGTCCCTGCCTCTGAGCGGCGCTGGGGCCCCAGAGCCCTTTCATCCCTGTAACCGGAACACCCCCAACGAACCATCCTCCACCCCATAATGTTGGGGAGGGGTCTCCCTTTTGGCTTCTGGGCTATTTAAGGTGAATCTTGCCATGCTATGTCTGGAGACCCACCCAAAGTCCCCAGTGGGACAGCAGTACACCTCATTTCCAGGCAGAGGTGGGTCCAAAACCTAATAGGAGGCTGTACCGCGCTGAGGAGACCCATCCCAGCCCATCAGGGTACACTGGAGGATGGCCGAGTTTAGCTAAATTGGAGAATCTAATTTTTTTTTTCATTTATTTGGGGGGGAATCTAATTTTAGACTCTGGGAGACCACACTTGGAGGCTCGCCTCTGGAGCTGCTGGGGGTGGGCAGACCCAGGGGGTCCATCCTTTCTGCGCAAGGAGAACCCCTTCCCACAGGCTTCCCTCGTGGCGGGATCCTGTTCCCCTCCCTCCATCTGTCTTCTGTGCAGAGGTGGACAGAGGCGTTTGAGAAGGCCCCGGATGCTCCCCGTCAGAACCCGGACCACCCCTCCCCGTGTGCAAGCACCCCAGGCACCTGTCAGTCATAGACGGCCAGTGTCAGCCAGTTTCAGGGGGACCCTAGCGTGAGAAACACAGGGGCAGCGACTTTCCTGAGGTGACCCAATGGGGTTACGACAGAGCCCGGACCAGACCCAGATTTCCTGACATTCTGATGATGCTGGTCCCCTCCCAAGTCCACGGGGCTTGGGGGAGCCCCCAGGACAGAACCCTGGTTTTCCAAATAAGAGCTCCAGAGTGAGCCCCAGCCTCGCTGAGCCTCAGCCGCCTCACTGGAAAGTGGAGACAAGACGTGCTCCGTCCGGAAGAAGGGACTTCAGGCAAGGGCCACGCCTGGAGCCCAGCAGAGTCCCATCTTCCCAGTCAGGGCGCCTCGGCCTCCACACTGGGGGCACGTTTGGGCTGGGTCACTCGGGGTTAGGGCTGTCCTGTGCCCTGCATGGTGTTTAGCAGCACTTCTGGCCTCTACCCACTAGATGTCAGTGGGCCCCTCAGTTGTGGCAGCCTAAACCGTCTCCAGACTGACTCAACATCTATCCGTGGGTAAAAAGTCGCCCCCAGTCGGGAGCCTCTGCTGTAGGAACCACGCGCAGTCGGCCACAGTGGTCAGGAGTGGTGCAGACAGGGCCCTTGTCGTGGAGGGAGCCCTGCCCCTGGAGACGAAGGGCAGCAGCCGAGGAACCTTCCCTGGTGCTGGCCTCCGACAAGCCCCACTGTCTCCCCCAGGAGTGTCCCTGCCTCTCCAGGAGCCAGGTTTGTCTGCCAACACACGGGAGCCTCTGATCTGGCTGCTGTCTCCGCTACCCCATGCAAGGCTGCCTGACCTTGGACACATTTCTGGTTGTATTTTTAGGGAGGGAGAGAAACATCGATGTGCAAAAGAAACATCAATTGGTGCCTCTCACACGCCCCCAGCTGGGGATCTGGCCCGTGACCCAGGCATGTGCCCTGACTGGGAATTGAACCGGCGACCTTTCAGTTCGCAGGCCAGCGCTCAGTCCACTGAGCCACACCAGCCAGGGCCATATTTCTGAGCCTTGGGTTCTTCACCTTTAAAATGGGAACAATAGTACCTTCCTCGAGCAATATGGGGATTGTATGAGAGAATCCATAAAAACTGGTCAGCTTCGTGCCAGGCACAGAGTCCACATCCACGGTTACTGTTATTTTTTAAAAGACTTCTACTTGTGCAGCGCGTTGAGTGCTCCCTATACTCAGGGCACTGGCAGGAGGGAGCGAGGAAAGTGAGAAGGCAAGCTCAGGGAGATTGAGTGCTTTGTCTCAGGGCACACAGCTAGTTCAAGAGAGGAACTTAACTGGAGTTAAAATCCTCGGGGTCCCAGCGATGAGCCTCTCCTGCCTGCGGTGGATTTCCAGAAACTCTGGAGACATACGTGACAAGCTCACGTAAGGTGGCCAAGTGTCTCCCCAGCTCCATGAGGAGACAGACACCTTGGGCTGTGGGTTATGAATGAGCGAGGGTGTTGGGCTAGTCTCAGCCCAGCCCACCCCCAGCACAACGCCAGGCTGGTCTGAGCCAGGGCGTCTTCCTCCTGGGAAGGCCTTCCTCGATGGGTCTGGACAGGTTCAGGGGAGCCCAGCCCAGAGGCGGGAGAAAGGAGGTAGAGCCTTCTAGTGTTCTCAGAACTTTGCTTTTAACTTTACTGGCCAGCCCTGAGCTCCACTCTCCCCGCCACCCTGCCTCCCACAAGCCTGAATTCCCAGAATAATTAACCATTCTCTGCTTCAAGGCAGGGGCCAGGCAGGGGCTTGCAACACAGACAGTGGGGATGATGTAATTTTCGCCCACTGGGTAAATACTTGCTGAGCACCCCTCTGGGCTAGGGACGGTCGGAAGTTGCCCAGCCTTGTCTAACCGTGAGAACTGGAAAAGGGCCGTTCTCTGGGTCATTCCCTTGAGGGATCATGGCCCGAAGAAGCCCCCACCCCACACTGGGATCAATTCTGAGCAAGGCCCCAGAAGGTCTGCCTTCTAAGCCCTTCCGGCTGGGGCCTCAGTCGTCACCTCTGAAAAATGGGAGGAAACCCAGCCCCGCCACACACCCACACACAGGGTGGGTGTGATGTCAAATCAGGTAAAGCTCAGACAATAAGCTGTCACTCCTGCTGGAATAACCCAGCCAGGTAAGCAGAACGGAGCTTTATTATTCTCCACTTACGGCGAATGAGTCACTCGGGAGGAGATGAAGTTTTCAGGTTGACTGACACTGTATAATTTTAAGCACCAAACTCTTTACCATATTAAACTAGGAGGGGGCGGGACGTCGTATGCTGAGTGCGCCCGACCTCCTGACGGCTTCGTTTCACTGCTTTATCACACAGCCATACCTTCAGGGACCCCCGGACCCTTCCGTTTGCCCCTGGACTGACTGGCCCCAGTGGATGTGCCTTACCAGGGCGCAGGTCCTTGCAACGCGGCCTCACCTCCAGCTGGAGAGTCCCCACCTGCTTCAAGGTGGGCCCACCCTCTCTGGATGGTGGCTCTCGAACCCAGGCCCGCAGAAGCGGGCTGGGCTCCGATCTCTGTGTCCACCGCCTGCTCTTCTGGCCATGTTCCCTGACTCCATGCGCATGGCCGCCGCGCAGGGGTCAACCTTGCGCAGACCCGGCAGCTGTCGGGCAGATCCCGGGTTAGAACTGGGGCGGGGAAGGGGGGGATCCTGGACAGAAGGACTACAGGGCACTCAGCCACTGCACGACAGAATCGGGGAGGGTCACCGGGGAGAAGTAGACGTTCTCTCCGGGTGGGGGTTCCTAAGCCCCCTGCAAAGGCACTCGCATGCACACGTGCTCACACCTTTGCTCACAGGTGAGGACTGAGGGAGCCAGAGGTTGACTGACACGCTAGAGGCGCACTCGGGTCTGTTTCTCCGGACGCTTGTGTGCGACACGAACCCCCTCTCTTTAAAGCGTGTAGTGGCAACCAGCAGGGACAAAAGCACAACAATTGGCTGAAAGCATGTGACACACTGCAGAACCGTGTGGCTCAGGATGAGATGGGGGCGCTCCCAGAAGGCCCAGGTGAGCTGGGTACCGGGGAGGCTTCCCCAGCTGGTGCCCCAGAGACACCGGTTCCTGTGTACCTCCTTCGCCCCTCTCCTCCTGCCTCCCATAGCCTTCCCCCGTTTCTGAACCATAAAAGGCTTTAAAAATCACATAGAGACCTAATGAAACTACGTACACACTTCCTTGTGATCCGGCAATCCCACTTCCAGGAGGTCGCCTTGAACGCGCACTTCCAACAGCACGGAGGTCCTTCTGCCCCAGAGTTGCTGGTTATAGCATCATCCGTGGCTGTGAAACACCGGGGGCCACCCGCACGTAACCGTGGAGAAGGACATCTGGACAGGCTGCGGTCGGGTCGCACAGCGGAGACCTGTGCGGGTGTGACGAGGACCAGGACGGGCTCTGAGAAACGTGCGGGCTGACTTCTGGGACGTGTTGTTAAGCGAGAAGGAAGCAAAGGGCACGAGAGTGCCTGAGGTGCGCTGCCTCTGGTGTGAGAAGGGAGGGGAAGCAAGAAAGCGTGCGTGCACCTGTCCGCTCCTGCAGAAGAAGCCCAGGACGGTCCACCAGAAACGAGCGGGACCGGCTGTCTGTGGGGACGGGTGGAGGCAGGGTGAGGCGACTGTGGTGGCACTGGTCTACGTCTCTGAATATGACTCCTTGCATCCTCTGACTTTTAGAACTATGTCCTGTTTCAAGTACTCTGAAAAATAAATTAAGGAGGAAGGGGAGGATGGAGTGCTAACACCTAAAGAAACGAGTGACCCTAACTGGGCTTCAGACAGGTAACGAGACAGAACAGGGGAAAACTAACCCCATAACCTCCCCTACCCACCCGAGGGGTTTTGAATGCGGTATTTGGGCTGTTTTGACTATATATCCTCCGTGAAAAGACAAAACATACACACCCTGGAAATAAATATCAAACCCTTTTTCTTGGCTGGTGTTTTGCAGAGTTAATGGGTCACCGATTACAAAACGAGGACTCAGCAAACACTGCAGATGAGGGACCCGACATGTCCCCTCCCCCCACCCCACCCCACCCACCCCCGCCCAGGGAGAGGAAAACCGAACGGGGTGAACTCTGTGCAGCGGGGCTGGAACTGGAGGTACCCGTGTGAGCTCGGGGTTCCTAAGACAGACACAGAAATAGATCGAGGGCACACACGTGTGCCTGCACGTGCACGTCTTCTAGCTCTAGCTCTGCTCGCTGCGAGGGCCAGAAGCAACGCCACCCCGGCACCATGAGCCTCCCTGGGGCTCAGGTCTCGGTTCCACACGTCATTATCCATCCAAAGGACCTGGAGCTGCCGGGGCAGGCAAAGCACAGTGTGAGCCGGAAACGAAGGAAGGGCTCCAAGAGCCACGGGGACACACCTGTCAAAAGGACACGGGGGCCTGGGGCCTGGGGTGGGGTCGGGGGACAGAGGAGAGCAGGAAGGAGGAATCAGAAGTTATTATTTAATGGACACAGATTTCAGTTACTCAAGATGGGAAGGGATAATGGTGACGATGTCACAACACTGTGACTATACTTAATGCCACTGAACTGCTCACTTAAAACAGTTATGATGTCAGAAAAACGTGTCCCCCACCCTCTTAGGCGTGTGTGTCGGGGCCATCAAATCACACTGACAAAGACCGTTCTTACTCCTTTGGACACGCGCACGCCTGTGGGGGCTCACAAACAGACGTGACTCAAGGAGGGAATTGGGGTACACACCACGTTAGTAGGGGGAGGGGGCATTTACGGAAAACAAATCGGGACAGATGATAGCTTTGTGACGATGCCTATTTAGGTGTGTGCAGACTTCCAGTCCCCAAAAACAAGAACGATCTTTCCTGGGGCTTCTGGAGAGGGAGCGTGTGACAATGAAGCCCTTCTGAATTCTGGGTCTGCGACTTCAGGCTGATAGAGGAGTTGGTGGGGAAAAACCCTCTTCTCAAATGCCTCTAGCGCAAATGATCTAGATGCCTCAGTGCTGTAGTCTGGGCCACGTTAATGGTAAATTTTATGTTAGGTCTGTTTTACTACAATTTAAAAATAGATGAAGCATTTTATTTAAGAATCTATTTTTTAAAGGATATAAGAGCCAGCTTGGAGGGGTTCCTATTGACCAAATCTTAGACAATTTGAGCACCAAAATACATACTAATAGTAACAGATTATAACCCACAGAAGACAATAAGAAGCCAATACTCCACTCTGATATAGATGAATGAATGAGAAGGGAGATGTCTCCCTTACAAGAGAGTGCCACCTGATAAAAGGAGAAGGGATGCTGGAATTAGCAAAATCACAATTTGGCCATCGTTACAGTAATAATTATTATAGTCAAAATCATCAATGAATACTAAAATTAATGAAGAGATAAATACGTCTGATGGAAAACAGGATGTTTTTGCAACTTTTCTCTCAGCCTGAAATTACTTCAAAACAAAATGCTATTTTTAAATACAGGTTTCTCTGATTCAGTTTCAGCCAGGGCTGCTAACTACACCCACATTCCAAAGCAAGGCACTAGACAATCTAAAGCAGTTCTTTCAGCCCAGGTGGTTCAGAACTCGTTCAGATGCCTTAGGAGACCACACAGGTCCTGCCTACAGCAGAGACAGGAGAGATGCCGGCACAGCTGGAAGCCGGCGAGGCTCTCCCTAGGAGCAGCGTTGGGGTGGCCGCTCTTTACTTCCCCTGCCTTATTCGAGGAGGTGCCTTCCCCCTCTGTGGGCTGAGGGAGAGGGGTTTCAGGAGGCCAGTTGCGGAGCTTGACCTGTGTGTCCTGGATTGTGGGGGTGGCTCACAGGCTGGGTGGGACCCGGCCTGGGAAAGCCAGCAGGTGGATGCTGGCCTGCCGGCTGCTCGGCAGTGGAATGAGGAGAGGTGGCTGTGCTGGGCAGACCATCAGCCAGGAGCACGGGTGGCTTCCGGGGGACCCGCTGAGGACCTGGGTGGAGAGAGATGGCTTGGAGCACTACAGAAGGGGCTTTATGCATGCCCACTGTGGGTTAGGCCGGAGGGAGATGGTCTTTGAATGGAGTGCCCAGGCAGCTAACAGGGAGGAAATTGAGGCATGAGCCACTCCTAGCAATGGGGGCTCCAAAGAACCTTCAAAACAGTCCTCCAGGAAAAACAAAACAACAAGCCAGTTTGAATCATTTGCTCTGGCCAGAGCAAAGCCACCCCAGAGGACATGGCGCCAGGCAAGGAAAAGCCTTCCTTTCTTTTCCCACCCCTATCCCGTGCCAGCCATGGCGGAGGGGAAGTGGTGGAGCATGGAGGAGCAGGAGAATCTGGGGGCCGGGAAAGCCCACAGAACCTCCCCCCCACCAGGGTTTCTCCTCTGTAAAGTGGGGGTTACGTTCCACCTCCCTGTCGGGTTAGGATTAAAAGAGAGAACCCATGCAAGTGCTTGGCGCAGACCCTCCGGCAGCAGGGCAGGGCTCCAAGGGCCCAGGGGTGTGGGCAGCAGAGTCCTGGTTCCGTGTGATCCTGGGCTCAAGCTGTGGGATGAGATCCACAGGAGCCGGAGGGACGTTTGCGGGGAAGAGTGGGGTCCCTGGAGGAGGCTGGTTAGAGCTGACTATTACTATTTCCAATTTAGAAATGGGGCAGCTGAAGTTCAGAGAGGTTAAGTGACATTCCCAAGCCACCCAGCTAGCAAGCCACAAAGCCCGGGCTGGCATCCTTGTCTGGGAGCCTCTGTCTTGGCTCACTTTCAAGTTGAATTCAGAGCCGTATTAAAAAACACCTACTCTGTGTGGCTCAGAGGGTTCAGTTTCCGGTCAGGTGGGTTGCGGGTCAGGTCCCTGGTTGGGGGGATGTGAGAGGCAACTAATCGATGTTTCTCCCCCACTCTTTCTCCCTCCTTTCCTCTCTTTCTAAAAATAAAGTCTTAAAAAAAAAAAAAAAAAAAAAAAAAAAAAAAAAGCACCTAAAGCTGCTATTCCCAGAAGGGACAGCAGGGGGCAGTGTAACCAGCAGGCATTTTTTAGTTTGGCCCTCCTCCATGGCAACCATCAACCCAGAAAGCATCTAAGGAATGTTTGGCTTTATTCTCTAAATAGGGAAGACAGCAGACAACTATGAAGAATGCCAGTCTGTGGTTACAAACAGGCCCGTCTGGGATTCTGAGTTTTGTCAAAGCCTTTCACACCCACCTTCCCAAACAGAAGCCCCCTCTAGACCAAGGACCACCCCCGACGTCTTCTTCATCTCTGTGTTTCAATGACTGCCACAAAGCTGTCACTCCACAAACAGTGACGGCACTGAATGATGGCCAGGAGGATGGGTCAGGAGTCCTTTTCCAGCGGTGGGTGCACCTGCCTCCCCTAATCTCTGCCACCCAAACACAGCTTCCTCCAGATAAAACCCAGCCACGGGCAAGGATGTGGTGGCACCTGTCAGCTGTAGTTAAGAGCCTTGGGTCCTGCCACCTGGTTCTTAGCTGTGTCCCTCTGTTTCAAAGCAGACTCGGGGAGGGAGGCTGTGCAAATGATACACTACTGCGGAATGGACCCACCCAGGGTCCCGGGCTCCCGGGGTCCCCCACCCCGTACTAGGTTCACCTTGCTTGCCGTCAAGGAAAGACATCTCTTGGTGCCAGAGATTGGTGAAAAGGAAAGGGATTATTTATTTAAAGAGTTATACGACTTAAGAGTAATGACTCATTATCTTCATTTCAATCCCAAAGTCCTTTAGAATACCCACAAACACAAGGTCCTTCCTTCCCCCTCTGCCCAGTCCGGGGTACCGTACCTCAGAAAAAGAAATAGAAGTCTGTGGTTCTCCTCTGCCCAAGCCGCTTGGTCCCAAAAAGACGCACCTGGTTGCCGCATCAGGGTCTAAATCCCAGCGCCAACCTTCCTCCGCCACACCATTTCCGACTCCTCCCACATTGGCCACAGCTGCCAGCGTTCCATAGTAAGTCCGGGCAGGCGTGGCCCTGTGGTGTGGAGCCAATCATTTCCAAGCTCTCACCCAGGCTCTGTAATCTGGGGAGCTGCCTCCCAGTTACAGCCTGGGTTGAAGTCACTCCCATCCCCCTGCCTCAAAGCCTGGCCACAGCCGTTTAACATATCCATGAAAACAGTTAAAGGTTATAGATGTGTGAAACGGCCATTCTAGAGGTTATCTGCAAAGCTGTTGCTATTCAAAACAACTCTCAATGGCCCTGCTCCACGCGTCCCATCCCCCAGCTCAGACTTGTGGGGGTGAGGACATCCTATATATTTTTTTTTCTAATATTTCCTGGACACCGAGTTCTGGACCCCATTACAAATCCCTGTTTGGGCCCCCCTCCGGCCACACCCTGTTACACCTCATCGATGGGGTTGTTGCTACAGCTACAGCATCACACCCCAGGGGATCACAGCATTGCTTTGCCATGGCAATTAATGCTCCTTGAGTCCCCCTCTGGTACCAGCTTGTTGGGGACAAAGGGGCAGGGGCTGGACCACAGAGGCCTGTCATTCTAGTTAGAGGGTGTAAACGCAGCCAAAGATTGTGAAAACTTGGGAGGTTGATTGGTTCTTTTGAAAAGGCACCGGGTCCCTCCCAAGCCCAAACTAATATAATCCCAGGGGAACAAAGAATCTCTCTCTTCCTGCTCCCCCTTTGCCTTGGGACCGGCACTTGCACGGTGCACCCACGAGTCCTCTCTCCAGAGCCTTGTGGCCTTAGCAGCCGCGTGGCCCGGGACAGCTCGGACCCCACACACAGGCCCCACGAGGCAGCCCGAATTCGCAGCACAGCAGCGGACCGCAGCTGGAAGCGCACGCTGCGCTGGCCGGATGCCGGACTGGACTGGGCTTGAACTCGGTGCGGAAACTCTGGGCAGTGGCCTTCGCCCTGGCCCTACCGAAGACAAGATTAGAGTTCTTCCGTGGGGAGTCTGACGGAGGCGGGACACTGGGAAGTCTGGAGGGAAATCCCCTGAACTTTACATCATCGATAAACCATACCACAGAGCCCTATCCTCCCCTGCAGATCTCAGGAAATTCTTTTCCTCGCAATACCGCAAGAACCCTACTTCCACCCATAACAAAGGCTTCCTCCTCTACTTGGAAGTCAAAGGTGCTGGCTCAGCCTCCACACACGCTCCGCAGGGCAGCTCCTGTGGCAGGATGGCAGTGAGTCCTGGCGCCGGGCTCAGCCCCCAGCGTGATCAAAGTTGCGAGTCAGTCTCTGCCTACAACCCTTAAATTGACAAGAAAAAAATATATTTCCTGCTCTAGTTTTGTTTTAGCTGGCAACGGTTGAGAGCTCTCTGAGCATCAGGAGTGCTGCGAATCTTTCAAGACCCGTTCGTGCCCTGGCTGGTGTGGCTCACTGGATTGAGTGCCAGCCTGCATATCGAAAGGTTGCCGGTTCGATTCCTTGTCAGGGCAGATGCCTGGGTTTTGGGACAGGTCCCCAGCTGGGGGCAACGGAATGATGTTTCTCCCGAACATCGATGTTTCTTTCCCTTTCTTTTTCTCCCTTCCTTTCCCTCTCTCTGAAAATAAATTTAAATAAATAAATACTTAATAAAAAAGAAACTTGTATTTACAAAAAGACCAGTTCGTACCCCACTTCATTCATTCATGCATGCACTCATCCATTTCATTCAACATGCTAAAACCAGGGACGATGCCAGGTGTTTTACAGACATTGCATAATGTAATCTTGACAACAATGCTCCAGGACTATTATAATTCCCAATTTCCAAAAGAGAAAACTGAGGTTCAGGGAGGAAATTGCTTTAGAACATGCTGGTGATTTCTTGGGAACAAGATTCTAGCAGCGGTGACCTATTCCCTGCCAAGAGGAAATGCTTTATGGAGAAAAAAAGGGCCTTGGATGGTAACATAGAACCTTCCCCCAGCACAGGGTCAGGCTGCCCAGCGTGTGGGTCCTGTGGGCGTGACACCGGATCGATGAGGGGGGGGGCCTCAGACCCCTCCCCCTTAATCTAAGACCAGGACTGAAAGGTGGAGAAGAGAAGGAGAGGATGTTAAGGAGGACAGCTTCCCCTTCAGCCCCGGGGCCTCCCTGGTCCCAGAGGACACGGGGAGCTGCCCCTCTTCCCCCATCCAGCAGCACCCATGACGGCAGTCCCACTTCCGAGTTATCTGGCTCAGAAGGGGACCCACACAAGCAATCCTTCCACCCCCTCCCAAAGCACACTTGGGGAAGCTGAAGCCTCGCCCCATACTCCAACCTACGAGAAACAGGATGAAAGCCCAGTTCTCCAGACTTTGACCCAGTGCTCTATCCACCTTTCCTCCCAAGAAATCTGTCCCAAGGAGTGCTGACAGTCCACAGCAGGGAAGCAGGAGAGGGGCCTTGGTGGTGGCAATGCACGTGGAAATCACGTGGGTTGCTGCCAGCCTGCCACTCACCAGCCGTGAGTCAGAGGTCACTTCACGTGAGTCCTCCTCTGTGCAACGGGAAGAGGGCTGCAGAGAGCGTCAGTGAACAGTGCGGCTACGCCAAGCATCCGGAATACAGAGGGGGCTCCGTCAGCGTTAAGCCCAGCTGTGTTGCCTTCAAAGAAGTGATGTGGGTAAAGAACCAGCTCCCCTCCCTCCACCCCTTTCCCACAGGAAGGGCAGAACGAAAGGATATTAGAAAACAAATAGAGGCAAATGCTATGGAATGCTGGGGAAGAAACGTCTTCCCATATTTGTCAGCTGTTGGATGATCCAGCCTGGGCAATGGGAGATCAATAACATGGAGAACAAATGGGAGGACTGCTGATTTGGGGTCTCACTGGCTATTTTCCCAGTGACCCCGAATTTGACCTTCCCCAAACACAGTTGTTTAGCCAACGGGCTTCTTCAAGAGACCCCGGTTTGAAGGCTTCCCAGGAAGGGCAAAGTAGGGCGGGGCTCGGAGAGTCAGGTTGCTGGCATCCGGGGACCCTCACCCCGGCGCCCCAGCTCTGGGAAGCGTGGACTACAGCTCCCGGCATGCCCTGCACGCAGTACCTTCCCGCCTCCAGCTCCCTGGAGCTGGGAGGATGCAGGATCCGGGGCCAGACATGAGGATGGAGGCCGGGGAGGCAGCGCCGCCGGCGGGGGTGGGAGGCCGCGCTGCAGGAGGCTGGGGCAAGTGGGTGCGGCTCAACGTGGGGGGAACGGTGTTCCTGACCACGCGGCAGACGCTGTGCCGGGAGCAGAAGTCCTTTCTCAGCCGCCTGTGCCAGGGGGAAGAGCTGCAGTCGGACCGGGTGAGGCCCTCAGGGTGGGTGGTGTGGGGCTAGGGGTCTCCAGCTCGGTGGAATCCGGGCTGTCGGGCCTGGCACTTCCGCAGGGCTAGGGACACAGGCAGGGTTTATTTACAAAGAGCCGGAGGCGGGAAGAACTGGCTGGAGGAGCGGAGGAGGAAGTGGATCCGAGAGTGAGGAATGTGCCTATTGCCTTGGCAACGGGACAACGCCAGGCAACGGCCATTTGAAGCTTAGGAGAGCTGCCCTGGGCTCCCCCCTAGGAGGCTGGTGGATCGAATCCCACTATCGCCCTTTCTCTGGGTTCAATCAGACGCGTAGGACCTTCGCTCCCTCCCAAGCGGGACCTTCCCAAACGGGAGTGGCTGAGGCTGCTTCTCCCGTGCCATTTAGGGTGTGGGTGGCCTAGGTGTGCAGGGAGCTGGGTGGAGAAGGCCCAGGGTGCCTTCTGAGCTGGGCTTCACCTGGGAGCCGAGCTGGCCGGGCGGCCCCAGGTCGGGGTGCCAGGGGGCCCTGCTGGACACTGCTCGCAGGACCTGAGGTCTGCCATTTCCTGCTGCAGGCTCAGCCTCCTGTCTGCAACCGGAGGAGGCTGGTCTGGAGATGACCGTCAAGGCCCCCTCCTCCCCCATTCCCTGGCCATCTGATGCTGTGACCTTGGGCAAGTCCCCTGACCTCCTGATGCTCTTCTCTCTGTAGAGTTGTGCCGCTGCCTGCCCTGCCTCCCTGCAGGCTGAGGGTGTCCAATGAGGCAGCGGCTCCTTTGGCAACCTGCAAACTCCCCGGAATGCCTGGGGATCTGGTGGAGACAGGTTAGGGCTGGCTGCCGGGGACCAGCCTCTAAGGGGGCAATCACTGAGCCCTCACTCACAGTGACCCCAAGTTGTGGGGGAAAGGCATGAGGTTCAGAGAGGCCAAATCCCTGGTCTGAGGTCACACAGTCAGGACAAGGCAGGGGCAGGATTCAAACCTTTGTGATCCATCGTGCTACTTCATTCCAGGGAAGAGCAGACTCGACGCTCTCACGCCTTTCCTCCCTCCCACGCTGTAACGGGCCCAAAGCGAGAGGCAGGCAGGGGGAAGCCACTCTCCTCTCTCACAGCCTCTGCCCCTCACCTCCACAGGATGAGACCGGGGCCTACCTCATCGACCGCGACCCCACCTACTTCGGGCCCATCCTGAACTTCCTGCGGCACGGCAAGCTGGTGCTGGACAAGGACATGGCTGAGGAGGGTGAGTTGGTGCCGGGGGCTGGCCCGGCCCACATTCTAGCCCTGCCCTCTGCAGCCTGCCAGGCCTTCTGTGCAGCCCAGAGCCATTCCTTCCAGCCAGAAGGGACATCTGCTTTCCTCTGCTCCCTGCCTCTTCCCATCCCCGCCAGGGCTGAATCCCAAAGCTTCTGCGAGCTGACCACTGGGTGCTGAGCTTTCACTGGGTGCTGTTTAGGGAGGGGACCGAAACACCCAGGCAGAGGTTAGAGGGAGCCAGCGAGGCTGGCAGCCGGCGCTGTGGGCAGGGCTGCCCTTTCTGCTGGCCTCCTGGGAAGCCAGATGTGTACGGGGTGGAGCTGGGCAGGTGATCCTGTATCTCAGATGCCTGGTGAGGGCTCGAGTCAGCAGGTGGGTGGACCGGGTAACTCTTCCCAAATTCGGCAACCTCGGCAGCTCAGTGCTGGATGTGGGTGGATCGAGGAAGGTGGGAGCCTGCTCCCCAGCAGAGGGAGCGGACCCTCCCAGGCCTGGGTGGCTGAGGCCCTGTAGGTGCCCACTCCTGGGCCCAGCAGGTGGTAGGGAAGCCATGCCTGGGGGGATGGCCCCTTGACAGAGCCCCAGCCAGGGGCAGGGACCACAGTCTGTGCCAAAGCAGGATGTGGCCCTGGGTCAGCTGACCCAGCCAGGCCAGCTTGGACATGTTGCTTCTCCTTTCCGAGCGTCCCTGTGTCTCTGAAGTGTAGACGGCCATCTGCACTGTGGAGCGAACACACTTTGCAGCAACTAATGTTATGAAGCCGGGCGATGTACCCCGGGGGTGTCTAGCACAGCCCATCCCTCCTCCCTAGTGGGTCCCCAGTGGGCCCGGACGTCAGAGTCAGAGCCCACGGTAGGCACTGGCTCAGCAGGGCCCACAGCTGCCCTGGCAGCGCCCCCGGAAGCACAGGTACCGTGGGTGTGGCCCGGCCCAGGAGCAGGCCCCTGGGGGAGGGGCGTAAAGCTCCGGCTGCGGCGTCGCCAGCACTTGTTTACAGGTTTGGGGTTTCTCCGTGTTTGCCACTCCCAGCACCTTCGGACCGGGCTAGGGCCACGTGCAGGGGGCTGGGGCATCTGGGAGGAGACTTACTAGCTGTGTGACAACGGCAAAGTCCTTTATCCCTTTGGGCCGCATCTGTGGAATGGGGTGACGCAGTGGGTGCTGCTGCGGGGACCATGCAAGTGGGGACTTAGTGCAGCGTCTGGCCCCGAGGGTCGAGGAGGCAGTGTCAGTCGTCTGTGTCTGCAGGGCCCCACAGGGGGTGCTCCTGCAGCGCGACTCACTGACCGGCTGCTATGTGTTGGGTGCTGTGTGGGCCCCGGGAACAGCAGCGTGGAGCAGACGTGGGCCCCAGGGAGCTCAGCGGCCAGTCCTGGGAACAGTCGGAAGTGTCCCTGCCCTGAAGGAGCTTTGGGGATCCCAAAGGCCAGGGTCCCTCCCACTTCACCGGAGAGAGGACTTGTGTTGTCTCTTAGACACAACTCCCGTAACAGCATGGGGACGATGGGGCCCGCTCCTCCATGACCCCAGGGCTTGTGATGCACACGGGAGGGGCTTTGCACGCTGTCACGTGTGGGAGTCGGGGATATACACGCGCACAAAGATCAGGCACTTGCGGCGGGCTCTGAAGTCAGAGGAACTTGAGCTTGCATCTCAGCCCTGCCGCCGAGTGGCTGTGCGGCACCAGCCAAGCTGTTTCTCTCCCCATTTCTCCGGTGGGCAGGTGAAAGTGTCTTCTTCTGGTTCTGAGAGTTAACTGCAGTAAGCAATGGGAACTGCCTGGCGCTTGGCATGCGCTTCATTCACAAAGGGGGGCAAGTCACAGGGGTCCGCCGGGTCCTTCTCATTGTGGCATTGTAGGGTCCAGTCCCAACGAGCCTGCTGCCTCCTGCTAGCCCCAGAGTAGCCCCCAGGTTAGAGTACTGGTAGGCACCCCTGGGTCACTGTGCGAAGCAGAGATGCAGGGTGCTGCGGGGCGGTGTTTGGCCCCTTCCACAAAGAGCATGGGGTCCAAGCAAGGGAATGTTCCCTCTTGCTTGACCCCTGAACTCAGAGAGGCTCATCGCCCTCACGTGACTGGCGTAGGTTTGGCGAGGACAAGGGAAGAACAGGGCACAGGGGCAGTGGGAGTGACCCAGGGACGGCTTTGTCTGTGCTAGGGGTCCTGGAGGAAGCGGAGTTCTACAACATCGGCCCGCTGATTCGCATCATCAAAGACCGGATGGAGGAGAAGGACTACACCGTCGCGCAGGTGGGGCCGGAGAGCAGGGGAGCACCCGTAGCCAGGGCAGTTGGCAGTGGGGAGAGGGGGGCGGGGGAGGCGGGTAGTTGTCCGTGGGGAGGCCCCGCTAGCCTGTAAGGGGAGGGGTAGTCGTCCAGCTCCCAGACTGTCCAGCAGAGCCCCAGACTGGGAGGTAAACACTGGTTCTTTCCTGCCTCAAGCTGTTCGCTGTGTGACCTGGGGCCACGCACGCCCCTCTCTGGGCCTTGATTTCCTCTGATGGGACACAGTAGTCCTGAGAATTGCCCACCCTTCCCTTCCTCACGGGCCAGATGGGATCTGTTGGGGGCGCCAGGGCTCTTTGGGAGGCACTGCAGGGTGGGGTTAGCGCAGTGCTTCATGGGGTCAGGCAGCCCCCTGGTGGGCGCCACAGAGCTGCTGGAGCCAGCGTTTCTGGGCCTGGCCCCTGGGCCTCAGCGGCCAGTCTGTAGGAGGAGGCGGAGAGATTCCCGGCCTGCCCTGGGAGGTGCAGGGGTGGGGAACAGGTGGTGAGGCACCATCTCCTGGCCCTGGATGAAAGCGGGAGGCTCTGTCTCCTGGAAGGCCTGCTTCTGCTAGTGACCCAGAATGTCCCCCAAGCCCCTGCCTCCTGTCTTGTATCACCTGTGTTTCAGTTCTGACTCCCTACCACTCTTTAGCTGGGTGACCTCGGGCAAGTAACTCACCCTCTCTGAGTCTCCACGAAAACCCTACAACAAATGTGAAGTGTCCGGCACGTAGCCGGCCCTTGGGACACGGCTCCCGTCTTCCCACCCTGCCGCTCCCGTCCTTCTCTCCTGGGTGTGTAGGGTTGGGAGGAGAGAAGAAGCTGGGGGAGCAGGCGCTCGCCCCCGTCCTGGGGTGCCCTCACATCACCTCTCTGCCTGCAGGTCCCGCCCAAACACGTGTACCGCGTGCTGCAGTGCCAGGAGGAGGAGCTCACGCAGATGGTCTCCACCATGTCCGATGGCTGGCGCTTTGAGCAGGTGGGCCAGGGACACGGGGACCATGCCCTGGACCCCCTAGTCTCCAGGCGAGGCAGGCCCCTCCCTTCCTGCAGCCCTAGCCTCGGGTTTCCCACTGCCGCCCCCACCCGGGGGTGGTCTTAAGTAAACGGGGTCAGGAAGGCCACGCTCGGCAGCAGACTGGCCACGACGAGAGAGGGCAGAGCCCCACGTGCTGCGAGGCAGCTCCGGGTCCCCTTGGTGGGGAGGCTCGCGGGGACTGGGCGGTCGTGCACGTGGCAGTGTGAGCGAGGCCCCGGCCCCGGGCGACAGCTTGTGCAAGGAGTGGAGATCCACACAGGCAAGCAGAGCCCGCCTGGTTGAACGCCTCCCAGAACAGTTCCACAGGCGCGGCTCCCAGGGCCCCTGCAAGGGACATGCCAGTCACGGGCGTTGCCACGTTCAGGGAAGCCCAAAGCAGCGACTTCCCCTGAGGGATCTGTAGGGACCTCCAGCTCCTCCCAGTCCAGATGCCGGTTTCCCATCAGGGCGATTTATCGTAAGTCGTGTGGCCCTCGTAATATAGAGGACGTCCCGCCTGCCTCAGGTTTCCAGAGGGACGGATTAGAAGGGCCACTGATAAAGTCCCTGGCCCAGGGTAGGACTCTAGAATGTTCCAAGAGTGAACAGAATATTCTGCGGGGCTCCGCCATGCCAACCTGGCGCTAGGGCTGCCCCATCTGGTACAGGAGGTGGCAGCCTGCGGGTTCCAGGCCTCCACCTGCTTTGAGGAAGTGGCCTGCTGGGTCTGGGCTGGGCTCTGGGCTGGGGGAGGAGCCGCAGTGAGACCTTCCCCAGGGACCAGGCCCAGCCACCAGGTGGGGAGGCCCGTCTGGAAACTCACCAGAGGTCTAGAAGGGGGAGGGGAGAAGATTCTCGACTTCCAGCCCAGAGGTATTTTCTGGAAACCCAGGCCAGGTCCTGAGCAGCTCAGCCAGGTCAGGACACAAGTTGGCATCTGGACGAGGGCAACGCCCTCCTCCCCCGTCCT
The DNA here is from genome assembly GCA_028533065.1 of Trachops cirrhosus. NCBI lineage: Eukaryota > Metazoa > Chordata > Mammalia > Chiroptera > Phyllostomidae > Trachops > Trachops cirrhosus. The sequence continues at coordinate 6,922,277 of CM052539.1, read as the reverse complement.
CATGGCCCCCCATCCAGACCTGTCATCCTTCTCCCCCTGCACCACCCCTCCAGCTGGTGAACATCGGCTCCTCCTACAACTACGGCAGTGAGGACCAGGCAGAGTTCCTGTGCGTGGTGTCCAAGGAACTCCACAGCGCCCCCCATGGGCTGAGCTCTGAGTCCAGCCGCAAAACTAAGGTGAGCCCCCAGCCTCCGGCTGCCTGCTTTCTTCCCTCCCCTCCCCACTCCACGCAGCCATCCCTGCTTTTTCTCTCTCCCTCCCGCTGCACACGCACAACCTCAGTCACAGCCAATGCCATCCATCCCATGCCACCCGTGGTCCTGTCTGCTCAGGCTGGTCACCCAGGCCCAGGCTGGGGGAGCAGTGAGATGGGACCATCCCGAAGGCACAGCAAGCATGACTTAGATGCCACTTGAATGGTGGCCACGGGGCGGCATGGCATGAAGGGGAGTGCACCGGAGTAGGGGTCTCTGGGCGTGGTGGGCCTCGCTCTGTGTGACCCCGGACGAGCCCCGACCCCTCGGCACCTTTGCTATGCTCTCTGAGAACTGAGGGAGGTAGACCACATCCTCTCTGCGTGCCATCGAGCTTGGGACTCCCGGGATCCTAATGGCTGGTTTATTCCCAGTGGCAGGTCAATGTCCCAGCTGGCCTGGGCCCGGGTGGGGAAGCCAAATCAGTTAGTGCTGCCCCTTTCCCAGGCCCCCTCCTTAGGAGAGGAGTCAGGAACCCTCTGGGGTCCAGCCCTGCGTGTCCACCCTGGCCTCTGAGGGGGCCTCAGCTGGCTGTGAGGAGCTGAGGCCCCATCACCCAGACCCACAGCTGGTCGGAAGCCTCAAGGGCCTGCCACAGGCTGGGAGGCAAGGAGACCCTTCCTTCTGGGGCCTGTCCTCGTGCATTGGAGACATAAGAACTCTGGCTTCCTGTCTGTCTGCCTGCCTTCCCTGTCCTGTGTGTCCCCTTGCCCACCCCCACCCCAGTAAGGGCCGGTGGCTGGCCCTGCCTCGCAGGGGCGCAGAGCGAGCCTTCTGCTTCTGCCTTTGGCCCAAAGCCTCGGGACCTGGGCTGCCAGAGCCTGTGGCTGGCATCCCAGGCCTGGCTGGTATCTACCCTGGGCTTTCCCTGGCCTCATCTCCCCTCTGGGGCTGCCCCCCTGAAATAAGGCCTTCCCAAGTGCCCCTCAAGTACACCCCAGCTGCACGCCCACCCCAGTCCTCTTCCTGCCCTCACACAGCCTGCTCCAGGTGACGGCAGCCCGCCTGACCCGTGAGCACCCAGCGGGGCCCGTCCTCTGCCAGTTTCTCCTGTCCCTCCCCAGGCTTCCCAGGGGACTGGACAAGATGCCCGGCCTCCCTGGCTGTAGTCCCCCACTCTCCTGGAGGCCCCCCTTCATCTAGCCCGCTGCCTGCCCTGAGCTGGGGCCCTTGGGGCCGGCGCCCGCAGGCCCCCTTGTTAGTTCTCCACTCTTTCTTCCCTGGGTCCGCCGGCTGGTCCAGAGCGCGGAGGAGCAGCTGGAGGAGGAGCAGCAGCAGGAGGAGGAGGAGGTGGAGGTGGAACAGGTGCAGGTGGAGGCAGATACACAGGAGAAAGGTGCAGCCAACCCCCGAGGAGAATGATTGCTAATCCAAGCCGGAGCCTCCCGCCCGCCAGCCGCAGAGCCCGGGGGGCCGGGGGCCGCTGGGGGGCGGGCCACCAGGGTTAGCTCAGCTGCCCGCCTGGCGCCTCACCTGCATAACCATCCCTTCTCTCACTTTCTCTTTGCAGCCCAGTCATCTCAGGATCCCGCTAACCTTTTCTCCCTCCCACCACCGCCTCCTCCTCCTCCGCTTCCCGCTGGAGGTCCTGCCTCATCTTCATCCACCTCTTCTTCTTCCTGGATCTCATCTGCACCCTGCCTCTTCCCTCTCTGCCCCTGTCCGGGCTTTCTCTCTGCCTGCTCACGCCTCCATCCCGGGGCCACCCTGGTCCCAGGCGCCCCGGCCTCGCATCTCAGGGCACCCTGCCTGCCGCCTCCCACACCCCTTCTGGCAGCTCCCGCATCCTGGCCTGGGGAGCAGGCGTGCCGCTGCACCTCCACGCCTGCCCAGCCCGCCGGGCACCTCTGAGGCCGGGCCGCCTGCCCCAGCGCCTCACCTGCTCGCCTCCTGTTCACATTTCCTCCTTGCAGGTTCCTGTCCGCGCCCCTCAGACCTGAGGCTGCCCTGGCAGTGAGGGCCTCTCCTCGGCCCCTCGCCCGCCCCCAGAGCTGCCAGCCCTGGTTTGGAGCTTGGCGGAGCTGGAGGGAGAGGCGGAAGCCAGGAGGGTGCTCGTCTCTGGTTCCTTGGACTTGGGCTGAACTTTCGGCTGATTTTCTCCCCTCACCAAAGTTTCTCGGCTGGCCTATCTTGGCCCTGGGTTATGAGGTTCTGAGAGGAGGAGTGAGTTAGGGGTGGACACGGTGCCATCTGCCCATCAGCGCCAGAGCGGGCTGGAAAGGAGGGAAGGGGAACAAGCCAGGTGCTGCCTCGGCCTCCGCCCTGCACGTGGGAGCGCCTGCCTTGCAGCCTCGAGGCGCCGGGTTCCCCGTCTCCGGGGGAAGGACTGGAGTCAGCTAAGCCGGCCGTGGGTCGGGGTGTGGCAGACGAAAGCCCTGCTCAGGTGCCCAGAAGCCCGGAGGGGCAAGTCACTGTCCCTCCACAATGTTAGTTGCCTCTAAAGTGGGGACAGATGGCTGCTCACTGTGACCTGCTTCTCTTGGCCTTGACCCCCCTGGCCAGAGTCTTGGCAGCATCTGGCCTCCCAGGCAGCCACCACCAGCCCAGGATGGGGCCTGGGGACCGCAGACAGGCGGGCTGGGTCCCCTTCCTGCTCACCCTCCTTCTGGGCTCTGAATCCACCTTCTCCGGGCCTCAGCCCCCCTCTCTCCTCCCAGAAGGGACTCTGTGACTCACCTACCTCTTTCTCTCTCCCTCTCTCCCCCACCCCCTCCCTCCATTTCAACCTCCTCTCTTCTGGCCCCCCATCACCCCCTCCTCCCCCACCGGCTCCACCCCTCACCCCCTTCCCGGTGTTCGGACCATCCCCCACCTGTTCCCCTGCCCCTTTCCCTCTTATTTTCTAGCTGTTACAGGCCAGAGGCACCCGGATGTGAGGTCCCAGATCACCTCCAGGGACTTGGGGTTCCGATCTGACGTCCTTTATTTTTGTACCGTGGGGTGGGCCCCCAGCTCAGGGTGGAGGAAGAGCCCTTCCTGCGGCCACCTCTGTCTGCACCTGCGGGGCTGTGACCGCCCCCTGCGTCCCTGGTGGGCCCTGGGGCCCCTTGGCAGAGCCGCCTGCCGGCAGCCAAAGTGTGGCGCTATCCAGCTGTGTCTCCCAGGCCCCCGGGTCCCCTCTCCTGAAGCCCCCAGCTGCATGGCGGAAACAGTTCCTCCCGGCCCAGTCACATCACCTCCTTGAGCCTTAGTCTCCCTGTCAAGTGGGTTCTCTCTTCCCCCCACCCCCGCCTACCTCACAGGGCTGTTGTGAGGTCACGTCCAAGGGGAGACGGTTCCCCGGAAGTCCTCCTTCAGAGAGTAAGCCTTCCCCAGGTGGGCCTTCTTCCCCTTCCCTCGGGGAAGAGCCGGTGTAGCCACAGATGAAGTTCGGGTATTGATGGGGATGAAGCAGGTGGGTTGGCCCCGTCCGAGGGGGTGGGGTGACGTGGCCTTCACCTGGACTCCTCCCACCCCCATCTACTGGGGACAGTAGTACTGCTGGGGACAGTGGGGCTGCTCAGGAACTGGTGATGCCAGAGAGGGAGACACTGCTCCCTCCATTCAGGGGCCCGCCTGCCCACGCTGGCCACTGCCCAGCTGGGAAGTGCTCCGCCGTGTCTGGCCCCACCATGTAATAAAAGCTGAAGAAACAGCTGGCCTGCCTGCCTCCCTCTCGTTCTGGGTCCCCGTTGGGGACAGGTTAAACCCAAGGCTGGGTAGATGACCCAAAGGTAATGGGGCTTTTGCCCGAGGCCCAGGGACTGTGTCCTGCCGTCGCTCCCCTGCGGTGTGGGGTGGGGTTCAAGGCTGGACCGTCTGCTCAGACACTGAGGGCATCCGCTTTGGCTGGCCAGTGCCCACCCCTCTCTGGGCCTCAGTTTCCTCATCTTACAACGAGGGGTTGGACCATAAGACTTCCAAGGCCCGGCCCCTAGAGTCGTGAGGGTCTCTCCCTGCCTCCAGGCAGCTCTGCTTGCTGCCTGCTCATCCTAAAGCCCTAAGACACTCCCACTTCCTGCTAGGACAGCTTCCTGCTAGGACTACTGGTCCCCTCTCCTCCCCTTCCAGTGGCTCCAAGTCCCAAGAAATAGACACCCAGGGACCGCCCCGCCCACCTCGTCCTAGAGCCCTGGGGCCCCAGCGCTGCCTCCTGCCCTGCCAGGACCCGGCCCCCAACCCTGGCCCGTGCCTCCTCCCTAGCCCTGTGGTGTCTGCCTTGCTCAGCTCAGTGTGGCTGGGGCACAGCCCTGTGAAGCAGTGACCCCAGGCAGAGGCACCCCTCGGGCCAGGTCCCCCTCTCCCCCTCAGGGCCCTGTGCTTGCTGAAGCTGGCCTCACTTTCTGTGTCCGACTTGGCTGCAAAAGACCAGCAGCTCTTTAAAGACAGACGGCCCACCCCACCCATCCCCAAATTCTTACTAAGCCTGGGTAGGTCCACGATTTGCATTTTGGCACAGCCCCCCAGAATGCTCTGCGCCTACCTGGGTAGGAATGCTTTGACATCCTGCCCCTGCCCCAAAGGGTCCCCCACAGCGTTGGCTCTGCCTGCTGTCCCCTCCCTCCCACAGACTGGGCCCGAGGGTGATGGCTCACCGCCTCTGCCCATCCAGCCGTGGACAGGTAGCTGCTCCCTATCTTTGAAACCCTCTGAAGGCCAGATCTCCTCTGCGGCTCCCCCTTCCCCCAGCTAGGCTCGTCCGCACTGACCCCCCTCTGTTCCTGACCTCCACTACCACACCCAGGAGGCGGCAATGACCCAGGGCCTGGCCCCGGGGCCCTTCCTGAGCAGCCCCACTGCGGGTGGCCTTGGGACTAAGACGCTGCTGCTCAGTCTCCCTCCAGCCTCTGGCCATGTCCTCAGCCTCCTGCTGTGCGCAGTGCCTCTGCCTCTCCCACACCCTCTGCCCATGACACCTTCCCACGGTCTTGCCCACCCCACTGCCCCAGGTCAGGTGGGGGGTCCTCCCCCGGCCAACCCCACCAGGAGAGGTTCTGGGTGGCTCCTCCACCCACCCCATCCACTGAGACACTTCAGCCCTAGCCCGACCCCGCCGCTCCCTCCACACGCGTGCCACTGCCTTGCCCACCAGGGTGGGCCTCCTTCACCCTTCCCTCCAGAGCCTTCTGTGGCTCTCCAGATCGTCCAGGTCAAGTCCTTAGCTCAACTCCAGGCTCTTTGTCATCTGGTGTCAGTTCACCCCGACCCCTGCAGTTCCTCTGTGGTCCTCCCACTCCACCTCTGTGTAACTGAAACAGCTTGCTGTCCCCTAACATGCCATGTTCTTAGGGACATGCTACCTTTACACATGCTGTTTCCCTGCCAGTAATGCCCTCCCCCGCTTGGCCGTGAGTCTCATCTCCAGGCAGCCTTCCCTGACTGCCTGGGTCCAAGACCACCCCAAAGCCTTCGTGTTGGAGCTGCATCCCGCCACCCACCCCACCCCACCCCGCCCCCAGAGAGCAGGAGCCAGGCTCTGTGAACGTCTGTGGCCCCAGCAGAGACACCTGGTGGGAACCTGTGAGCTGCGGGCTCAATGGGAGTGTCTGCTGGGGGTGGGGGTGGAGACCAGCAAGCAGGAGGTAGGGCCTCTGCACCAGGTGCACCCAGGCTCCACACCCAACCCCTGGCACGATCATGAGGACGTCTCTGCCCCTCTCTGAGCCTCAGTTTCCCCCGAAGGATTCAGGAGTCCATCACTTGACCCGTTCCTCTCTCTGACCTGAGGGTCACCAACTGCTGCCTTCCCAGGGTTGCTCCTGGGACCTGCACAGCTGTCCTGGAGGCCACCCCTGTCTCTGCTGACCTCACCTTGGCCTCTAGACCATTGGCAAACAGGCTGAGCGGGAAGCAGCGTCTGCTCGGTCAAGGGTATGAGGTTGGTGCTTAGGGCCCCAGTCAATCTCCAAAACGGCCTCAGATCAGACGGCTTTATTCTGGGGCGGCGGAGCTCACCACCAGGTGAGTGGGCCCCGGAGGCCCAGGGGCAGGCGGGGGTGTGGGGAGAACCCTGGGCCCAGGTTCCCCAACCCTTTGGCTCACAGGGCCCCCGGCCCACTTGGCTGTCTCCAGGACACTGAGGACCCTTCCTCGGGGGCACCTCCCACCCCTACCTCTCAAGTTAGGCCAGAGCCTTCAAAGGCTGGAATCTGCTCTCTGGCACGGGTGCTGCCCACGCAGCCTCTGCATTGGGGGTGGGGTGGGTGGGGTGGGGGGTTCAGACATTGCTACTGGGACGTGGTAGCCGCATCCTCGCTGCTCAACGATTTCCCCCCAAAGTCAGCAGGGGAGGATGGGGCAGGAGGAGAGAACTGGGAGGCGACGGGCTGGATGTGACCCCACCAGCCAGGCCTGGCAACCATCCTGGCCACTCCAGGAAAGTCTCGACCGCCAGCTGAGGGCCCTCCTCCTTCCTCGTGCCCTTTCCGGGTCGATGTTGGAAAGCAGGTTCGGGGACTGGAGGCCGCCTACTGCTTCCACAGGGCCCTGGCACCCCAGAAGGCGTGCTCCCCCACCCAGTGGGGGCCCTGGGCTCTCTGTGCCCAGGAGGTGGGCCCCAGCTCCACAGGGGGCAGCTCCTCAGGTCAGCACCTGCTGGATCCAGCCAATCACACCTGTGATTCGGGTGTAGACGCCAAAGTAGTTGGGCCGGCCGCAGCCCAGGCCCCAGCTGACCAGTCCCGCCAGGAACCAGCGGCCGCTGGGCTCCCTGCACACCAGCGGGCCCCCCGAGTCGCCCTGAAAGGGGGAGAGGAGAGGCAGGGCTGTGTCAGGGTTAGGGCGCCCCCGCCTCCAGGAGAGGGCCTGACTGCTAGGTGTCTCTGAGCGACAGCGGGGAAGGCACAGCGCCTCTTGACGCCTGGCCCCCAGCGTGTTCTGACCACCCTGGAAGTGGGGTGTGTGCCCCTGTCCCCCTCTGCCTCCTTCTAGCCCTCTACTCTGTCACCTCGGGCAAAGAGCCTTGAGGTACGCAAGGAACAGAACTGGTTCTGAGCCTCAGAGCTGCCTGCCCACCATGGGTCCCTCCCGATCTGTGGCCTGCAACCTGGGGCATGTCCCCCAACCTCCTGTAAGGCGGGCACAGCCATCCCCTCACCTTGCTGGGAGCCCAAGAAGCTTCAGCAAGCTGATGTGAGCAGATGGCCAGCCCGGGGTAAGGGGAGCGTCGCCCTCTCCCTCCTCCAGCCCAGCCACGCGGGAGTCACCTGGCAGGCGTCCTTCTTGCCCTTGTGGTAGCCGGCACACAGCATGCGGGGGGTCACCTGGTAGTGGTAGGCCTCACTGCACAGGTCCTGTGGGACCAGCTGCACGTCCACCTTCTGGAGGCCATTGCTGGTGGGGCCTGCCAGGTGGGGTCAAGGCCAGAGGACAAAGGTGAGAAGATCCACATGCCTAGGAGCCCCTCTCTGGCCCCGCCCACTCCCTACTTCTCTTCCGCTGGCACCTCCCCCTCACGGTCACTCCTCACTCCGTATGGCCCACAGGCAGAAGCCCCACCCAAGGCCTGTCTGGGCAAGTGTCTTCTCCAGCTTTCCCTCCCCTCCCTCCTCCTGCTTGAGGCCTCTTGGCCACCGCCCCTTTGCTCTGTGACAGCCCTGGGGGACTTTTCCAGAGCACACATCTGACCCCTCCTCTCACCCTCTAAAACACCCCAGCACCTCCCCATGGTCCAGCCCAGTGCTCCTCCATGAAGACCAGTGTAGAAGCCCCTGGGAGCTCCGCTATGCCCTGTGCCTGGCCCCACCCAGAGACCTGTTCGCCTGGAGCGTGCAGGCATCGGCGTTCTTCCCCAAGCCCTCCGGGGCCTCTGATGCGCAAGTCAAGAGCCCTCCGCAGAGCCTCCCCCAGCCCCACCTGCCCCAGCTTCCCTCCGGTGCTGGCTGTTCTCAGGGCTCCCCGGGCTGCCAGCTGTCCCTCGCTGGGATGCCTTCCCCCGCCGCCAGGACACTGCCAACTCTGTCCGCCAAGCCCAGCTTAGCCCGCCCGTCCCCAGAAGCCCCCTTGACCCTGCCTGTGTCAGTGGTCAGCTCCTAGACTGTCTGTCTTCCCTGCGAAAGTTCTCCTTTTGTCTCTATGTCCCCGTAGCCCAGCTCCAACACACTCACACGTCACCTCTCCGCCCCTCACTGTCCAGGCAGCAGAGGGTGGAGCTTGCCTGTGGGGCGCTGGGGTCCCTGCTCTGCCCCCAAGATAAACTTCCACGACAGTTCTCCTTAAATGCCCTTCCGGGAGGACGGGAAGTGCCAGGTGGGCAGGGGCCCTTGGTTCTTGTTTTTTTTTTCTCTGTGAAATCCAACCCTTAATCCCAGGGTTCACAGGCCTGAGGGCAGAGCCCTGCCCCCTTGTCCCACCCTCCCCGGGCTAGAAGCTCACCACCCTCACGCAGGGCGCCCCAGCCCGTGATCCAGCAGTGCAGGCCCGGCTCGAAGAAGTGGGAGCGCGCCGGCAGGCAGACGGGGCGCACGGCGGCCGAGCGCACCACAGGGTGGTCCAGCTGCAGCAGGGCCACATCGTAGTCGTGGCTGTCCTCCTCGTGGTACGGGTGCAGGAACAGGCGGCTCACCTTGAAGGACACCTCGCCCGGCCAGCGGGAGCTCTGCCACACCTTGCCCAGGAACACCGTCCATAGCGCCGGGGAGGCCATGCTGGGGGCGGGGGTTGGGGGGGGCGTGTCCTGCTCAGCAGCTGCCTCTGCCATCCCAGACCCTTAGAATAGCCAGTTTCTGCACCCGGGGCACTGTCCCCCGCACCCGTGCCCTCCTGTCCTGCTCTGGAAGGCTGGGTCACTGGCGCGGGCACAGTGGTCACTGTCCTCCCTAGGGCCCACCTGCCTGGGACCCAGCCCCAGCTCCACCCCTTCCTAGATGTGTGTGCGCCTCTCTAAGCCTCAGCCTCCTCATCTGCAAGATGGGAACGGCATCTTCTACACAGGTTTCTGGGGCAGGTGATAAGCTGTACACAAAAAAATCAGCACATGTGACAAGGATCCCTCCCTCCTTATCTGCGTGCTTCACAGGTGGGGCCGCTGTGGACTCGCTGAGACCTGTCAGTCCTCCCTGGGAGGGGGAGTGGAGTGTGGAGGACTCGGCAGACTGACCGGGCAGGTCAGCGTCCAGGCGGTTCTTTACCTTGAGGGCAGAGGGGAGCCAGGGATGGAGTGAGAGAGACTGAGGTGGTCAGACCGCACTCAGAAAGAGTCCCCAGGCACTGGGCTGCTGGGGTGACCAGGGGCGATGGTGCCAGTGTGGATGGGCAGTGGCCGAGGGTTTGTCTGGCACACTGGGAAGACTTGCTGTCTTCCTAGGGCCCAGAAGATAGGGCTGGGTGGGAAGGGGGCCCTGTGAGCCCGCCACCATGCAAACGTGCAAGAGTCAGTACGCTGTCCCCTCCTGGAGACACGCCCGGTGGAGGGGGGCCGTGCTGCTCTCTGCTGTACCCCAGTGAGCAGCTCAGCCCCTGGCACACAGCAGGAGCGCCACAAATGTCGCTGCATGGACACATGCGTGAAGGAAGGAGTTACTGACCCAACTTCAAACAAGACGCCAGGAGGACAGCGCAGAGAGTGGAGCAGCCTGTCCCGGGCCGCAGAGCATGTCTGTGGTGCGGCCAGGACCGAACCCAGGGGTGGGGGCAGCTGTGTTCCGGCGGGGGTGGGGGCGCCTCACCAGCCTTCCCTCTGTCTGCTTACAGCTTGGGGACACCGGCCCTCCCTGTCCCAGCGCTTACGGTCTCTGTCCCCACACCCTCCCCTCACCTGTCCTCCTGGAAGCAGTGGGCAGCTGTTATCACCCAGCGGTCGGCGATGAGGGCCCCCCCACAGATGTGTCGGCCCCGGACCTGGAGGCTGGCCTGCCATGGCCACTCACCCTCCGAGGACACGGCCCCGCCCACGATGCGGCCCGAGGGGCCCTGGAGGCCACAGTCTGGGGGTGGGCGGAGAGGGCCAGGAGAGACAGAGGCAGAGGGGCAGGAGGGAGGCCAGTGAGACAGAGAATGGGAAGGGAGAGAGGAAAGCAAGGAAGACATGGAGGAAAAAAATGAAGGAAGGACAGAGGGAGGGCCAGAGGCAGGCAGGACGGAGGGGAGGGGCAGAGGTGGGACAGAGAGACAGATGGACACACGGTGAGCTTTCCCTCCAGCCTCCGGGTGTGGGCACCTCCCTGCCTCCCTCCCGCGCTCTGGGGCCCAGTGCGGGCAGAGGGTCCCCGGCCCACCCGCCCCGTCCGCGCCCGAGGGCAGCCTGGCGAGGGGGGCTCACCGCAGTCCTGCTCGTCGGAGCCGTCCCTGCAGTCGGGCCGCCCGTCACAGCGCGGGTTGGGCTTCTTCACGCAGCTTCGGTCCTCACACCGGAAGGTGAACGTCCCGCAGGGCACCCCTGGGGTAGAGCGGGCGGGGCGGGGCACAGAGGGTGGGCCCTTGAGCCCAGGGAAGCCTCCAAATCAAGGCCCAGGGGAGACGAAGGCTGGAAGAGGCCAGGAGGTGACGGGTGAAGGGTCTCTTGGTCGTAATGGAGGCTCCCCGAGGCCCCTGCAGTGTCTCCCAGGCTGTGTCCCTTGGCCCCCACGCTGACCGCTCTGTTGAGAGCAAGGCTGTGTCTCCCCTCTCAGCCTGGGGCCCCTGACCACAGGGCCACGCCTCTCCCATCAGACGAAGGCTCGGCCCTTTGCCCGGCAGTCCTCCAGGTCCCGCCCCGCCTAGCTGCCCACCTGCCCCTCCCTGCCTTCTCCACGAAGGACCTGCTCCGCCACCTGGTTTTCACCCAGTCTCCTTCCCTCCTGCCTGTTTGAATGTTACTTCTCTTCAAGGCCCAGTGCAAAGCCTGCCTCCTCTGGGAAGCTCCCCGCTCTGACCTCTCCCACCTCCAGTCTCCCCATGCTACCGGACATCACGTCCAGGAGGCTTTGGGTAGAGGAGCCGCCCACTGTGTGTTCCTCCTAACAGATAGTCCCCAGAGGGCAGGGGCCACATCTCTGGCATCTTTTACTCCCGCTTCACCTCCTGCCTTTCCCGTCACTGGGTAGCCAGCAAGTGTTGGTTAAACCAATGGACACATGGAGGAAACTGGGCAGACCAACAAATGGGTGGACTGATGGTCCAGCAGGGAAATGGGCAAGCAGCTGGACGGACAGATAACTGAGCGGATATAAAGACCAACAGGCAGACAGGTAGTTGGCGAGATCAGCGGATGGATGCATGGCTGAAGGACGGAATGATGGACAACAGACAGGTAGAGGGCAAACCAGTAAATGGGTAGATTGATGGCTGAATGGACAAGGACACAGGTGACCGGGCAGGCCGGCGAATGGATAGGTTGGACAGGCCGATGGAGCAGATGTACGCTCCAGTTCTGGTTGGCGGGACCAGAAGGTGGATGGATGGATGGGCTGACGGACACATCGGCGTACACGCAGACGGGCTGGTAAGTGTATTGGACGCGAGAGCAGAGACCTTTGCCAAAGAAGCATGCAAAGGGCTGGCTTCTCTGGCAAGACCGTTCTTTGGTGGCCGTCTAGACACCTGGCCACACCCCGGCCTACCTTCCTGGCACTGCTCTTCGTCACTTCCGTTGACACAGTGGGGCTGCCCGTCACAGACCCTGGACAGTGAGATGCACGTGCTGTCCTCTTGGCACTGGAATGTGGCTCTGCAAACTGTGGGGACACAGAGAGGGGGCAGGTAGGAGGGCGTCCGCAGAATGCCTGTAGAGCATGCACGTCGCCATTGCATATCTCTCTCAACTGCTTCACACTCGAGTTTCACAGCAGCCCGGGGAGGTGCCCTAGTTCCTCAATGAAAACGGAAATAAAGTGGCTTGTCCCAGGTCACCTGGCTCAGCCAGGACGGGAAGCCAGATGTGCTGGGGCGCCTTCCCCAGCACCCAGGCAGAATCCTCCCGGGGGAAGGTGTGTCTCCCTGCCCTACAGCCTCTCTCCCCACACACCGAAGACTCTGATGGGATAGGGGAGGAAGTAGGTCTGGGGAGATAACACTGGACCAATTCAGAGGAACAGGCGATGTTCCAAGAAACCCCAGGCTTGGAGACCACCAGGTCCCTGAGCCCCTTCTGCAAGCCTGGGCAGTGATGAGCACAACTCCCACCTCCCGTCTCCAGCCTGAACCCCAGAAGTGGAGGAGTGAGGGCCCGTTCAAGGGACAGAGATGGAGGATTCTCTCCTCGGACACCCAGGGCATGAACGCCTCCCCTTCCTGGTCCCGCCCTCGCCCGCTCTGCTCCTTCTTGGATGGATGGCTGGGACAGAGGCTGGGGCGATGGGCTAGTGAGGAGAAGCCCTGAGCTGGGGGTCAGGAGCCCTGGCCCCAGCTTTCCCTACCACTGCTCCACGGGGTGGTCCTGGGGTGCCGCTTTCCTACTCGGTGCCTCCACCTTGCAATCTGGGCACAGAGAGATCCCCATTTCCTGGGTGCTGATAACGGGGCCTCTACTCCCAAGGGAGGGCTCGGCTCAATGTGGAGAAGGCGAGGGGGGCACGACGGGCGGACTGCTCACCGCAGTTTCTCTCGTCCAGCCCATTGGGGCAGTCCTTGACCCCGTCGCAGGAGGGAACACACAGTCCGTTCACAGAGCAGAGGAACTCTCCAGGGCAGGCTGGGGTGGGGGAGGTGCCGTCAGGACATGTCATCGTGAAAACACACGCAGACGCAGCATCTGTGCTACACCTGTACCCACATGTACACATGCTATGTGTGTGGTCCACGTGGACATCCATGTCCGGGCACATGCATGCAGCACGCACATGATATGTATACCGAATGAACACACGTGACTGCTTTGCACACGTGGGCACACACAAAACTGCATGTTTGTGCACACACGCACACGTGTGCCCGTGCACACACACACTCCCTTTGTCTAGCCCCTTGGTGCTCCCAAGGGTGGCAAAGAGGCCGGAAGAGGCTGAGGGGCCGCGGGGGTGCCATCCTCGCTCCCGGCCGGCCCGTACTCACGGTCCGACTGGTTGTACAAGCTGTAATGTGCCTGCACGCCGGGCCCGGTGAGCGAGATCTGGGAGGTGAAGTTGATGGTGATGCCGGCACTGGCCACCACGGGGATCCTCTCGACATAGGGCTGCAGGGTACGCAGGCCACACAGCCTGGGGGTGACAGGAGAGAGCCTCAGGGCCACTCAGGTCTGTCCGTGGGGAGGGACAGCCTGGGCCCTGGTGCAGACAGGGCAAGGGCAAGGGCAAGGAGGGGCCGCACCTCCGCCCCCACCTCCTCTGTCCTGATTTTCCCTAGGGTGAGCGCTCACCCCGAGTCATCTGGCTTCTAGAGAGCAGCCCAGCTGTGTCACTCCTCTGCTCAAAACCTTCAATGACTCCCCACTGCCTGCAGGATAAACTTCAAAGTCTGGATTCATGTCCCCATTACCTAGCAAGCCAGAGCCTTCTCTGAGCCTCCCTTTCCTCCCTGATAAAAGAAGGGACATTTGTTCTCTGCTGGCCTGAAATCGGGCAAAAAGGCTGCGATGTGTGCGTAGCGGCAGAAGTCCTGACTGTTCCACTCCCTGAGGACAGGACAGGGTGCCCCAGCTGTGCTCTGTGGGGAGAGAAGGCAGCGCGCTCCCGCTCAGGCACTGTACCTCCCACAGAGACCCCCCCCCCAGCCCTGGTGGTCTCCCTGTGACCCTCTGTACATGTGGGAGGTGCCGGCCCTGCTCCAGGACCAACAGCACAGTGCTGATGGGAAGCTCCTTCTCTGTGCGTGGTCACACCTGGTAGGACCATCCGCCAGCCGTGGGAGCACCCCCAACCCCTGCTGGACCCCCTCCCTCTCAAGAAGATGCCCTTGTTTCCCAGAGCACGTAGGAGACTCCCACAGAGAGGCAGAGTTTTCCCCACAGAGCAGGCGGGAGTCCTCCCACCTCCAAGGCTGGGGCGCAGCGAGCTCATCCCGCACGGATCTGGGCGGACCTCGCCTCACAGAGCTCGTGGGTGCACTTTCACGGAGCAGGTGAAACCGCACCCCCAGAGCAGCGGGACCCTCTCAGGGAGCCGTGTGAGGTTCCCCGCCTTCCCAGGCAGAAGACGTCCTAAGACAGGACGTTCTTAGGCATGCCCCCTCACCACGCAAACAGGCACGCCTCCACAGAGCTCACCCCGAGGGAAACACCCAGAACACCGGCGCAAAGTTCTCCAAAGAGAAGTAAAAAGGCTGCAGCTGGCAAGGTCGGAGGAAGTCAAGAGAGCAGGTGGGAATAACCCATGGCATGCTGGGAACACGCCCTTTCCCCCCCCCCCCCCCGCAGCGGGTCACCTGATTCCCAGGGGCCAGGTACTTCCTCAGAACTTCTAGAATGTGCTAATAAGCACGTAAGCGAGTTAATCAGTGAGTTAACCAATGAAAACTGAGGATGTGCTTTGCACGTTAACATCTCTAACGTGGGGGGGGGGGGGGCTGCTCACAGCGAGACCTCAGCCCGCTCCTCCCTCCTGCAGCTGCAGCCTCCGCAGGCCTCATCACACAGGCGTCCCAGGTTCTTGAAGCACCTCCGCCCTGGGAGAGGGGACTTGTTCCCAAGGCCGGAACCCAGCCTCCTCAGGGCCCAGGAGGATCCACCCAGCCTGCTGGGGGCCAGCGGGGAGGGGGGCTGGCCCCGACTCTCACGGCAACTCGGGCTTCAGGGGCTGAGCCCGCAGGTCCCCACCTGCCCCCACAGACCTGGCCTACGGTGTAGCCCCCCCCTACACGGTCTGGCCCGGCCACAGTGACCGTATTCTTGCCCGCACACCACCAAATAGCCCTCAAAGTGGGCTCTGGGGACCCCTGGGGTCCAAAGTAAAAAGTATTTTCATAATAAAGCTCAGCAATCACTTGCCTTTTTGACTCTCACGAGTACAGTGGAATTTTCCAGAGACTGCGTGAGGTATGATATGGTTAGCCGAGTAAATGCAGAAGCAAATGTGGGGATCCAGTTGCGGCCTAGTGACCCAGTTATTAAGGAAAGTTGCCGAAGTGTAAAGTGATGTTATTTTTCTCACCAAATGTTACTGGTTTGGGAAAATTTACAATTTAAAAAAATGTTAAAATGTAATGGGTTTGTTATTATTTTAAAGGAGTTGATAAATATTTTTAAATTTTCTGTTTTAACTTATAATACTGTAAATATAGATTATATAACCTGTATATAAACTCCCTGAGGTGCACAAAAAGTTTTAAAAGCATCAAGGGGTCTCGAGGTGGAAACTTTTGAGAACCGCTGCTGGGAGTCCCACAGCCCGGGGACGGCCAGACTGGGAGAAGGCGCCACTAGGGGGCACCCCCGAGCAAGCCTGGCCCTTCTGGTCTTTAAGGAAAGAAGGGGATTTTGTCTTTGTTTTTCAAGTGGATAAACAAATGTTATCAGGGACTGTTATTCCAAGAGAACCGCCCTGGGGAGCCGGCAGAAGAGCCTGGGAAATACTGGGCGGGCGGGAAGGAGGAATCAAGTGCATCCCTGAACATCTGAAGGTTCAAGGACATGGGGCGCCGCCTTCCCACAGTCCCTGGAGATGGTGCGACAGGCAGGAGCCAGAGCTGGGTGGAGGGGAATGGAAACTTTCCAATCTAGAAGGATTCAAGGGCTGCATGCTCGCTCCAAGCCTTGGCCGGGAGCCCCAAGGTACCAGCACCTGCAGACAGGATGTGACAACTGGAGTCGAGAGCGAATTCCAGCACCAGCTACTGGCTCAGCCTGGGCAGCACCGGGTTCTCCCCCAGAGGCCTGGGGCAGGGGAGGGGTGGCAGAATCCCTGGGGCAAGTCTCTCAGTCAGCAGGTGGCCAGACCACAATTCAGGGCAGAGCCTGCGATCTGGTCCCTCAGGCCGAGTTCTCAACGTAAAGATGATCTATTTGGTCTATGCAATGTTAATTTTTTCTCTGAATTTAGCTGCTAGCTAATTTCACATCATAATCTAGATTCTTGTTTCTCGTGAAAAATAAGCCCAGAAACACCGGCTGGTGTTTTGAGGCCACCTGAATTAGGCAGTGCACGTGTGGCCCTGCTCACCCGGTCCCTACCTGTCCCGCTACCGCCAAGCAGCCTGCCTCATGGAACTACGCGCCCCCGCCCCCTTTGCACACCTGCATCTCTGGTTTCTGCTGCAGAGCCTTCTGCGGGAGGCTGTGCACGCTCTAGCTCTCCGATTCCTCCCCACCACCAAAGCCACCTCCTCCCCAACAAGCCCTCTCCAAGAAGCTCAGAAGTCTGAAGGCTGTGGAGGCCCCTCAGCTCAGCCACAAAGCTCTGAAGGTGCACTTTTGCACTGTGGCCTGCCTGCCTTTCTCACTTCTCCGGATTTGGGGATTTTTCCTTCTCGTCTCAGGTGGTAAGCAAGGACCCTGTCAGCCGTCTTGCCTATCGACAACTCCACACAGGAAGGGATTCAAGAAAAAGTGGATGGGTGGGTGGATGAAGGATGGGTAGATTGAAGGGGGGATAGATGGATGAAGGGGGAAGGGTGGGTGAATAGAAGGAAGAAAGCATGGGTGGGTGGATGGTGGGTGGGTGAGTGGACGGCTAGATGGGTGGATGAATGAGTTGACAGCTAGATGGGTGGATGAATGAGTGGACGGCTGGATGGGTGGATGAATGAGTGGACGGCTGGATGAGTGAGTGAGTGAGTGAGCAGGTAGAAGAAAGGGAGAGTGGGAAGATGGATGAACGGGCAGATGGAAGGGTGGTGGAAGAAGGAAGGAAGGAAGGAAGATGGATGGATGTATCCCCTTCCCTCGGGACCAGTTAAATGGAAAGGAGGGTCAGAGGACGCAAGCAGTAAAGAAAGGAGGTCAGCAGCGTCTCACGTGGTGGCCAGAGCTCTGGACCTGGAGCTGCAGAGCTGAGTTCCAGGCCCAGCTTTGCCCCGTGAGGCAGCTGTGTGACCCTGGGCACATGGCTCAACCTCAGCAGGCTTCGATTGTCACATCTGTAAAATGGGGGCGATGTTATCTCCCTCGTGGGAGGTTTTAAGGAATACACGAGAAGATGACTTCTTTGAAAGCCAGCTGCTGACGTGGTCAGGCTGAGTTCATCTAGGGCAGCCGCTGGAGCGCTGCCTCCCTCCCTGCCAGCGCCCAGCACAGGTTCTGCCACTGGGCAGGGTCCGGGGGGCCTGGGTGGCTGCAGGCTGTGCTGGCACCCAGGGACTCAGCAGAGCAGAGGGGCCACCCCACGGCCTGGCCAGGCCAGCGGGGGCTCCGGCAGGCCTGAGGAGCCTGCCTGTGCCCATCAGTAGGAAGGAGGTAGAAATGGTTAGATCACAAGAACAGTGACATCACAGGAGAGGAAGCTGGCAAGAGGCAGGTTCCCGGAAAGGGGGAAGCCTTGCCTCGGTGACGCCCAGCCAGACTGGGTTCTGCAAACCAAGCAGCTGGTGGCTGGAGCTCTGGAGGCCAGTCCCTCCCCTGCCTCCGGGCCACTCAAAGGGCATCAGGCCTCAGCTAGAGTCAGGTGGGCACCGGGAGAAGCTGGGTGGAAAGCAGGGAGGTGGGTGGGGGAGGCAGAAAGGGCTCTCGGAGTGAGGCAATGTGCCCAGCGATGCCCAGACAGTGACGGGAGGCCAGGCCAGCCTTTCCTGCTCACTAGGCTGGCACCTGAGGGGCAAGGCACCCTCTCCTCGACCCACCCTCCATTGCTCCTCATCAGCAGTCACTCTGGGTCCCACCACTGTGCCTGCCCTGCCTACTAGCCCCATGCCTGGAAATCCACACCCTTCCCCAGACGTCTCGCATCTCTGCCACCCACACAAGCAGATTTTCCAACAAATGCTCACTCAAAGAATTTCCCGGCATCTACATAGGACGATCATTATCAAAGAAGATCACAACGAGAAGCAGCAGCCTGTCCGGCGCACACAGGTCAGAGGTACGCCTCTGCCTTCCCTTCCGCACTCACTCACGGGCAGAGGCCTGCGGGCAGGGGACAGGAGTCTCCACTGGGGGACCCAGGACCCTTGAGGAAGGTCTGAGAAGACAGAGATGGAACTTTGCAGGCTGCTCTTGGAACTGACAAGAGCCACAGACACTGTCAGTCCCCCGGTCAGGATGGCAGTCGGTGGGCGGGTCAGGAGTGCTGGCAGGGTGCACAGCTGGTCCGGGTGCACAGAGGCTCCGCAGGAAGAATCTGCACACGAGCGAGCACTTGCATGCGCACACTCGAGTGCACGGGCTAAAGGACATGATAATGGATGCACGGGCACACGTGTGCACCCCCCACAAGGGGGCTGGATCAGACTGCCGTGCTCAACTCTAGCTTCTCCCCGGACAAGCTGGGTGCCTTTGTGGAAGTGACGTGGCCTCTCTGTGCCTCAGGCTCCTCAGTGTCCAGGAGCGCTGGACCGGACCTGCTTCCTCACCGGGTTGCGGAGGATAAAGGAAAAGGCACCAAACCCCTTCTCTTGGGACCCACCCGGCACAGGGTCAGCAGCTAGTTAGGAATTCGTGGTTGGTGCCTTCTGGAGCTTTTCCCAGGCCTGCAGGGGCCAGTGGCCTGCAAGATCCGTTCTCTTGTTTAGTCTTTCCTGGGTGGGGATCTGTTTCATGCCCACTTTCCAGGTGAGTCAGCTGGGAGAGGTGAGTCCTGGCTGAGTAGGAAGCAGAGCAGCTGGGATTTGAACCCTGTTCTGTCTGGTTTCCACACATAAGTTCTTTCCACAATGACATTTCACTAGGAACGGAAAAACACAGCACACTGGGTGCATTTATCTGATGGGTAAATAATAACTAGTCAGGGCCCTGGCCAGGTAGCTCAGTTGGTTAGAGCATCATCCCAATATACCAAGGATGTGAGTTCCATCCCTGGTCAGGGCGCATGCAACAGTCAGCCAATGAATGAATGAATGCACGAATTTTTGGAAGACAAATCAGTGTTTCTCTCTTTTCCTCTCTCTCAAATCAATAACTACAAATTAAAAAAATAAAAAGTTGGGGCCCTTGGCTGGCCTAACGCCCTTGTTTTACAGATGAGGTGGGGGGCATCCCCAGAGTTACATGAGGAAACCAGGTGGTCTCCATGAGGAGGGGAGGGGTGAGGGAAGACAGGAAAGCGGCCTCCTGGTCCCCACCCCACCCACTACCTGGCCACACCCCGAAGTCCCTCCCTACCAGTTCAAGGTAAAAAGATAAGGACAAGAGGTCGAGTCCTTAGTCCTGTCCAGGCCTCGGTTTCCCCATGCACAAAATGGGTGAGGGTTGGCCAGTTCCACTCACACTTTCCGAAACTCGGTGGTTCTTTTAGCTCCTGAAGTCCCCAGCCCCCGGGGCCCATCCCCTTGCCCACCCGTCTGGGCTGCATCAGGGAGGGAGGAGGAAGGCCCTCCATAGGGAGCGCTGTAGCCACTGCATGTCCAGCCCCGACTGTGGACTCATCTGGGCACTGCCTAAGCCCCCCTGAGCCTTGACTCCCTTCTTGCAGAAACGGAATGTTTCCCTGGGCATCACAGGCCATCGGGCCAATGAACTGAACGCCGGTGCCCGGCACCAGGCTCGGTGCAGCTGGGGGCCTGGGACCAGGGCTGGGCCCTGGCTCACGGAATGGCCATGGGGGGCGGGGACAGGAGCGTCAGACCCAGGGCCCCTCTCGCTCCTTCCTAGCCCCTCTCCGAGATCAGATTCCGCCATGGGGTGGAGACCTCGGCAGGAAAACCCAGGATCATCGTTCAAAGGACTGAATCATGGGCCACAGTCAGGGTCTCTGTGAGCTCCTGAACCCGAGGGGCGGGCCCAGCCATCCTCAGTCTGGCCAGGCCCCAGGCAGGGGGAGAGGGGTCCCCAAGGGAACTCCACGAAGGACCAAGGCAGTCATGCCCAGAGATGCCGCCCACCTGCTGGGAATGGTGGGACACATGCCTTCTGCTCCCCGAACAGCACAGCGCCAGTCACAGCGTCTGGGGCCACCCCCCGCAGCATGGGCCTGAACTCACAGCCTCCGCCACCCCCGGAACGGCATGGCTCTGCAGCCACACCATCTGCATTTCTTCTTTGTCCTTTAGTCACTGTCCCTGAGAAATTTCACCTGGAAAGGATGGTGACGGGTCAAAGAGCATTGTCAGCCCCCGTCACCCCGGTCTGGCTGATGCTTTTGAACAGGGCCAACCTATATACCAA
The DNA here is from genome assembly GCA_028533065.1 of Trachops cirrhosus. Taxonomy (NCBI): domain Eukaryota; kingdom Metazoa; phylum Chordata; class Mammalia; order Chiroptera; family Phyllostomidae; genus Trachops; species Trachops cirrhosus. The sequence goes on along the minus strand of CM052539.1, from coordinate 6,901,940 downwards.
AACGTAAGTGTTGGGGAGTGTGGACACCAACCCCAGAATCCAAGCATTCTGGAGTTCTGGAACCTCCCGACTGCAGTTTATTGGAAGGTTGGATACGCAAAATCTGAAGCCAAGAAGTCAGACTTTGCATTAGAATGACAGCCTCTTACACCCCCCCCCTGAACCCCAGCATTGGAAGGGAGGGCAGAGGGCCAACCTGCTGTCAGATATAGAACCTTCTTCTGTTCAGCGTTCTTGGATCCCAGGTGGGGAGGGGTCTCCTGGCTCTACAAGGCTACTTCAAGACGCTTCTTCTGTCCCCAAGCCTCTCCCCATGACGGAGCCCGGCAGGGCCCCCTCCCACCCCTCCTCCATGTGACCCCTCCCCTCCCAGCCCTGCCTCCCAGCATTGTCCCCTGCACCTGAACCCTTGTCATGCTCGCTCTCTGCTGGAGCCCCCACACAACACTGGGACGTGGAGCCCTCCAACCTGAACATCCTCTCCCTTACGCATCCCCTTGTCCCCTCCTCTCCCGTTGCCCCGCCTCCCTGCAGCTGTCAGGATCACCAGCAGCCCCAGGTGGCCCGCCCCAGCGGTCATGGACCAGTCTCATCCCACTGACCAAACTGCCGCCACAGCCGACCTGAGAAGGGTCCCTCAAGGACCTGGACGCACTGTGCTCTGCCCACCTCCCCAAGGGGCTCACTCCTTCTCCAGACACTTTGTCACCAGGGGAGCCATGGACAGGACAGGTAGCAGGGTGGGTGCCCTGCAGGGGATGCAGGTGACACAGGGTGACCCTGGTTACTGAGCAACCGTGCAGAAGCGGTCGGGTTAGCGAAAGTGTTGGATTGGCCGTGCAGCCTTCCAGCCGGGAAGCCCCTGATTTTAGCCACGAGCAAGGAGCGCGCTAAGGGAAGGGGGCTTCCAGTTGCACTTGGGGTGGTTCAGGGAAGGGCGCTCTAGCGCTGCTGGGTCCTGTGGCTCCCGCATCACCCCATTTAAGGGTTTGGGTACCAGCCAGCGGGGTGATAGCACCCAAGCAAATGAAACCATTTCCCTCTAACTAGGGTCCTCATCCACGCTGTCCGATGACAAAGGTGTGTCTGAGACCTTTGGGAAGCAGGAGGGGAGCTGGGGCCAGGGCAGGGGTACGAGGGGGACTGGGTCACGGGGTGCGGCCACAGGCCTGAGCAGCCCCACCTCTACGGTCTTCCTGGGCTGCTCCTCTGAGGTCTGGGACTTGGGCTCCCGAGGGGGTACCGGCGGGGAGAGGCAGAGGTGACAGGGGTGGTACCTCCGGTTCTGGATCGTCCACTGGCCCTGGGTGCACGGCAGGTCATATTTTTGCCTCCTCAGTGCGTAGGCATCAAACCAGAGGGCCAAGCCGTAGTCTAGGGAGGGCACCTGTGACAGAGGAGCTGGTCACCGGGCGACCCGTGGGCTCTGGCTGGTCTGGTGAGTCCATATTCTAGGCACTGTTGTGCCCAACAGAGCCAGATCTTGGCGACCCCCACCACCCCCACTCCCAGAGGGATCCGAACCCAGGCTCAGCCTACGGGTGCTTTATCAGAGGCAGGACAATGGACTCCTCCCAGCCAGGGCCCCCGGAGGGCCTTGGAGTGCCCTGGGGTGACGGCGGGGGGGCAGGCAGGGTGTGGGGCTCACCTTGAGGTGCCAGGAGCAGTGGGTGCTGGGTGAGTAGTAGCTGGGGAAGTACGGTGTGCTGAGGACGCCCTGTGTCTCCAGCCGGCCCTCCAGGGTCAGGTTCACCTCGCAGGCTGGTTCAGAGAACAGGGATCATACAGGGTCCCTCAGCCGAGTCCCATTGCCCCTCCCAGCAGGTGGGGGGAGCTGTACTCCACCAACCCCACCCTAAACAGTAAGCCTAGTGTTTGAGTGTGACTGTGTGATCTTGAGCCTCAGGTACCTCCTCTGCAAAATGGGGACAGCAGCGGTCCATAGCTCAGAGGGTAGTTTAGAGAATGAAACAGACATAAAACATGCAGGCAGCCCAGTGTGTGGTGAGGGCTCAGCAAATGCGAGCTATTGGTGCCGTGCGGCATCGGGCCGGTTACCGAGTGGACTCACACCTGTGGGAGCTTCAGTCGCAGGCCTTGGGGAGGAACAATCGGGACCCTTTGCAAAGATGAGGTTCGGAGGAAAGAAGGGTGACTTAGCTCAAGTCCCACAGCAAGAGGGTGAGGGTTCGGGAGCTGGAGTGTCCCCTGCTGTTTTGCTCCCTCTCCATGGAGTCAACGTCTCTAGAGCCCCTTGTTCCCTTCCCCCTAAAACTGTCAGACTCTCCCATGAGAACTGAGCCAGCTCTGCCCCCCAGAGGGCAGCCAGCACCCCAACGGGGTCACCTGGAGCCCTGGGCCACTGTCAGGAGGCTGAGGGGGTCAACACCAGGAGAGGGAGAGGAAACTGAGTTGGGGGCGGCAGGAGGGGAAGCAGCCGCTGTGTGTGGTCTCCTGTTTACAGTCCTCCCCACGCAGAGCTCTGGAAACTGCTGGGTTGCTCTGCCTGCCCGGAGGCATGGCTGTGGCCATGCCAGGACAGACAGCAGGTGGGAAGGGTAAGTGTGCTTCTCCTGAGAGGGGGCGGCGGAAACCGCAAGGCAGGAGAGAGAATTCGGAAGATGCGGGAGGCAGCCCAGGAGCGCAAAGAAGGGGAGGGAAGGGGACTGAGCACCTAGGGAAGGAAGGGTGGAGCTGGGGCGTGTGCGGGAAGCAAGGTGGAGAGCAGCAGCTCTTCCAGAACCTTCCCTCTCCCTCATCCCGCACCAACTGGAGCCGAGAAGGTGAAGGGCATGCCCAGGGGGGCGCCCTCAGTTTCTGGCCCTCACTCCCCGCACCCAGGGCCCTGAGCCCTCACCCTGGAAGGCCACGGGCTGCACCGAGAGCACAAAGGGGTCGTAGTAGCTGTGTAGACCCTTCTTCCAGACCACCGCCATGACAGCACCCGATGCCAGGACCTCCACCACGGGCTCCTGGCGGCTGCAGCCGTAGACCCTGGGCGGGCAGAGAGAGGTGGGGAGGGTGAGCCAGAGGGTATCTGGGAGGAGCTGAGGAGGGTCAGCTGGGAGCCTGTACGGCTGGGTGTGCAGCCAGTCTGCCGTGTGTTCACCCAACGTGCTGACCCTCTCTGGCCCAGGGGACGATGGGACCTCGGAAGGATCAGTCAGCATCTCAGCTGAGAAAGGCCGGGAGATTGCTCGGCTGTCCAGAGCTTATATTCGACGATGCCAGCTGACTCCCGCCCCACAGAATCTGGTCTACCCCTCAGAGGTCCCCATGACCTCTGAGTATTTGGCCTGTGCCCAAAGGAAGGGCAGACAGGCACCTGTGGGGACCCCATTTTCTAGCTGGCTGCACCATAACCCCTGGTCTTGCCCTGGGCTGGGGCAGAGAGGAAGCAGAGACACGGTCTGGTGACCCCCGGGGCACCCCGGGATCCCACCCAGAGCTTCGTGCCTGGATGCACAGAATGAACAGGGGCACCTTAGGAGTCTAGACTCTCCGTGGTCTGGAACATCCCCTGCCAAGGCTGTCAGGAGACCGTCCAAGCCAGCTGCTTGGTTTCTAGGCGGGGACACTGAGGCTCAGCACCATGCCGAGGCCCCACTGCAGGTCCACGGCAGAGGGAGAGGTGCGCTGGGCCCTGTCTGTGACAGCGCCTGGCGTCCCCTCCCAGTAGGTGCCCCTGGTTTGCCATCTCAAGCAGGGGTGCTCCCAGCAACCCAACACCTCTTACCAACCTCCGTCCAACGACCACTCATCTCCGACAGAATCCTCCGAGCCATCGCTAATTTGTAGACCAATTCCCAGCGAATAACCCTGCCTCCCAGAGTGGCCATGCCACCATCTAGCCGCAGAGTACTGCCTGCCTGCCACGTGCTGGGCAAGGACTTGACTGGAGGGGATGGGCGCCGATGGGGGCACCAGCACATGTCCGCAAGGGCACGTGTGAAATCCAAGTGCAGCCTCAGACTCCAGAGCTGCGTGAGTAATCCTCAAGGCAGCTCCCAGGACAGCCCCGGGAAGGGGCCCTGGCCTGGGGCCTCGGCTCTTGTCAGGAAGGGAGGGCGCAGAGGTTCCTCATTCCTCCTGCTTTTACCCCCTGCTTTGTTCTCATTGCTGGGTGCCCCCCACCCTCCCACACGCCATGCCCTCCTCGCCCTCACCTGCTCCTCTCCCCCAGAAAGTGGGAGATGAGGCAGTAGGGTTAAGAGGAACCTGGAAGTCCCATTTAATGGGGGCTGCCACTTTCAATGTTGGGGGTTCCTTTTATTTTGCTCTATTTACTTAGCAGCAGAGCTGGGCTGCAGCTACAATGTCCCCACACGAAAACAAGCCGGGAGGTAAAAACGGGCAAGGGTCCGCTCTGTCTTCTCGTCACCCCTAGAGTTTCCTCTCAAGCTCGGGGTGCAGATTGGAGGACACCCCCAAACTTGTCTGTCACTTGTCTGTCCCTCCCTGGGTCTGAGGTGGAGGGCGTCGCCTGCCTGGGTGCCACAGTGAGCCGGGCAGCGGGCCCCACTGACAGCAGGGGAGGGGGCACGCCGAGAAGCCCCAGGGGAAGTTCATCAGTGTCTCCGCCCTCCTGAAAACCAGATACCATCTGGCTTCTCTGCATTTCCCAGAGCCCTCCAGGAACCCGGCCCACGCACACCTAGATTAAGGTCACGGCGTGGCAGGGCAGCAGGGGTGGGTGCCAGTGCGTCATCTATGCCGCCAGGAGCCTGGAGACTCAGAGGCCCTGGCGAGGAAGCTGGGACGAAGCTTCACAGGTCCTCCTCAAGGACAGCTTTTGATCTGAGCACAGGCCCCATCCCCACCCCACCTGGCAGCTGGCCCAGCACAGGCAGGATGGAGAAGGCAGTAGCCTGGGCCCTCCGTGTCTTCCCCCACCTGCTGCCCTGTGGGGAGGTGACCAGGCTCCTGGCGACCGAAGCCGTTTCCAGCCCTTTTGCGGTCTCCCCGCCCCGCGTCCACCTGCCCTCTGACCTGGCCACTTCTGCACTCCACAGCACACCCTGTGTCCCAAAGCCCTATTCTTCTGCTCAAGAACGCGTGGTCAATGCCCGCTTCCCAAGTATTAAAGTTTAGGTTGCTGCTGGCACTCAGTGCCCTCCGTGACTTTGCCCAGTTGGAGACCATTACTGGCACAGATGGGCTGGTTTAAATCCTCACAATCACCCTGCAAGGTAAGCCTGATTGTGCACCCATTTTGCAGGTGAGGAAACTGAGGCTCAGGGAGGCCAAGTGACTCGCCTCGGGGCACAGAGCTGAGAAGCTGCGGAGCGGGAGTTGGAGGTCCGGGCTGCCAGACTCTGAAGCATTCTTCTGACCAGCTGTATGGCCTCCCAGAGCTGATCTTGGGGGTCCTCTAGTACAACTGTTTCTTTACACGTGGGCAAAATGGATGGGGAAGGGACTGCCCACAGTCCCCAGCCATGTCCAGCCTCCCCTCCCCGTCTCCTTCTGGGCTAGACTCACGGTCTCCCAGATAGTGAACGTGAGGTCACTCAGCCCCTGGTCTCCGAAGGCTTGGTGTGACCTTTGACCCCACACCACCGCTTCCTTCCCGACCCCCCAACTCTGACCCCGCCCCCACCGCCAACCTTCCCAGGGACTCACGAGGTGATGAGCCTCCTTTCCAGGGGCCCCGCCACGTCGTACATGGCCAGCCGGTCCCGACAGTCGGCCAGCGTCCACTCCAGTCGGAGTTTGAGCATGAGATCCTCAGGGCCCTGCAGGTGCCACAGGCAGCTGGAGACCAAGTAGTCGGGCCCCTTCAGCTGGAGGACCTGGCCCCGGCCCACGTAGCTGTAGCGGTAGCAGCCTGGAGGGGGAGAGGGGCAGGCTCCGTGACCTCTACCAGTCGGGAGCAGAGACCTGGGGAGCCAGCCCCGCAGGTCCTCACCGGGGCGGGGGTGCCCTCTCCCCATCTCAGCCGGACAGATTCCTGCCTCTGCCCCACGCCTGAGTCTGCTGCCCCTCCTCCAGGAAGGCTCCCAGGACGCCCCAGCCAGGAGCAGCTCCATTTTCTAGAGGACCAACCCCCTTCCTCTGCTTTGGGTTGGAGCCCCTGCCCCCAGGGCGGAATGACTCCCGCTCCACACCGCCCTGGGGCCTCTGGTGGAGCCCTGGCACTTCTGGGGTGGTGAGAGCCTATTCCAGTCTGTCTCCCTCACGGGGCTGTGGGCTCCTCCGGGGGCAGGGGTGAGGGCGCGGCCCTCTGGTGTCCCCCCGCAGGCGTGGGGCCTGGCATGGGAGAAGTGCTCAAAAGCCCTGTCTGAAGGACTTTAACTGTCGTCCTTGCCCCCTTAGACACTGTGTTCCCAGAGGGCAGGGGCTCCAGCCGCTCATAGAAGCAGACAAGGGTGACTGCAAAGAAACTTGGGCACACTCGGACACCTGGCACAGGCCAGGGCAGCCCAAACCAAAGGCCGGGGCTACCAGCGTGCCGATGCCGTGTGAGGCGGGTGGACAGATGGATGGACGGATGGAGAGAGAGACAGACAGGATAGACAGATGGTGGATTATACATTATAGACAAATAATAGATCCATGATGGGGAGGCAGAGAGAGAGATGAGAGATGCTATACAGATAATATTATAGCTAGATGATAGACGATCGATAGAGAGACAGGCCAGGCAGACGGCAGGTAATAGAAGACAGCTCGGTGACAGACAGGCCCGTGTCCTGCGGGTTCCTCTGACCCGCGTTTCCGCCCCGCTGGTTCCCTCGTCACAGAGTGCAGTGAAGCTCTGCCTTGTGTCTGTGTATGAGAGTGGCCATTTGAACTGACTGAACGTGGTGCTTGGGCCCCATTACCTCCGTCCACCGAGGAGGGGGGCCCTGGGCCAGCCGAACGGGAGGAGTGGAGGTCCGTCTCCCATACGGACCGGGCAGTGAGGCCGCAGCCTGTCCTCAGCTCTGGGCAGAAACTACAGGACTACAGGAAGGACCTGAGAATTCAGGGGCTCGGGCTCAGGACCACAGGGTACAGTGGCCCAGGTCACGCCCTGCGCAGCCCGGGAGTCACCAGTCACACAGGCTGCGACGTGGAGCGCCCCTGGCGCGGAGCAGCGTGGTGGCCCTGCCCGTGCTGCGCTGCCCAGGGCTCAGCAGGGGGACAGTGGAGCCTCTTGGGAAAAAGCAAGGGACTCTAGCAGTATGGCACAGGGGTGGGTGAGGGCAGAGGGCAGAGGGCAGAGGGCAGAGGGCAGATCAGCCTGGCTGGCTGAGAAAGAAAAGGAAAAGGTGGAGGGAGTATCCCTGAATGTGAAACATCTCCAGAAGACCAAGTTTGAAACCCGAGACGACTGATACCCCTTGAATTAGCGAGACTATTTTCAACTATCCGTGCACACCGTGGCTTGTGGGCAAATTGAACTCAATGACAGAAAAGCAGTCACACTCTCCCACCCCACACAGGCAACACATACACGCTTGTGTACGTGACACACACACGTTCACACACGCACAACGCCTCCTTCTGTCCCCCCACAGCCTTGCCTGGGACCCCCGCCAGGTCCATCACGCACCCCCGGGTGACGGTGGGCCAGTGCGCCCTGCGCCCGCCAGAGCAGCCGCGCGGCCCCCTGACGCTGGACCAAGCCAAGAGAAACACCGGCTCGAAAGTGGAAAAACAAAAGGAGCGTACCCAGCGTGGAATTCAGTGCAACTATGTCTTTTATGCTGGCTTCTGTTAAAAGGAAATGAACAAATAATAAATAAACAAATGAAAACAGAAGGAGAAGAGGCCATCAGCGCCAGCCTGCCTGCGGTTTGCCCCGAACGCCCACCCTCCCTCGGCCCCGCCCCAGTCCTGGCTCCTGGGGCCCTGGGGGTCCACCCTGAGAGCTCCCCAGCCTCCTGTGCCCCCTCCCCAGGACTGACCCAGGATCACCAGGCCCTCAGGGTCCGGCTCGTACTCCGCCCTGTAGGGAGCAGGGCCTGAGCCGTTGGCTGTGGACAGCAGCTCCTCCGCCAGCACTGCCCGCACCACTTCGGGCCTCAGCAGCAGCCGGTGGTGCTCGGGGATTTGGAGGATGAACCAGAAGAAGCAGGTGAGAGGTCCCTCCCTAAGGTGGGCAGAAGCGAGAGGGGCTGCGGAAGGGACCTGCTGTCTCCCCGCTCAGCCCCCCACTCCCGTGGTGAGCACGCCGACCGTGGCTCACACGTGCTGAGCGCTTACTACCTCCCAGGCACTGCTCTCCACCTTCGCAGGGAAGCCTCCTAACCGCCCCTAGGCAGGTGCTTGCCTCATCCCTGTTTTGCAGGTGAGGAAACTGCGGTGCAAGAGGTCAGGGTGTATGCCGCAGACCACGTTGAAACTGGCAGAACCAGGCATGAGTGGAAGAGCTGGGCCACCCCTCCCCCCCACACCCCCACTGGGGCCCCATTTACTACGGGCCGGGCCCTTGGCAAGCACAGCGTGGCCCCTGTCCGGGTGACCCCCACCACACCTCTGTGCCCTCTGCGGAGGTGAGGAAACCAAGAGCATGAAAGAAGGTAACACACAGGAAGCCAAATTGCCTCTCTGTGCCTCAGTTTCCCCATTTTAAAAACAAGGGCATGGCATCGGGCAACACCCCTCCCTTCCTCGAGTTCGTGGTTCTAGCAGGGGTGGGGAGGGAGGGGCAGGGACTCACCCAAAGGAGTAGACGGAGCTGGAGTTGTAGTAAGTGCCCAGGCTGGTGCTGGCGATGAGGGCCTTGAGCTAAAAGGAAGGGAAACAACAGCCCCCTTGTGACCCTCTGCAGAAGTCCCTCCAACCCGGTGACGCCCCTTTCCCCTCCAGGCAGCCCTGCCCGGGGTCACTCGGCGGGCGGTGGACACGCCTGGCAACCTCACACCCATTCCACTTTTCCCCTCCCCCCACACTCAGGCACTGCCCCTACCCCCTCCCTCAGCTCTGGCCTCCATCAGACCACCCGCAGCCTCTGTCCCCCTTGTCAAATGCCACTCAACTCTGAGAAGCCCCTGTGGCTCCCGAGTCCCGTCCTCACCCCCAGGCACCAGCCACAGAGCGTGATGGCTGGGCTTCCCACAGGTTCCACCACAGTGCCGGTGACAGGAAGGACAGCGGGGCGGGTGTCGTGAACACTCGGAACAGCCCATCAACCCCACAGCGACTGTATGTAGGGACAGGTCTGCCGTCACCACCGCACTTCCCAGAGGAAGGAGAGCCCTGGGTGGGTCCCCCAGCAGCAGGCCAGGTCAAGGGCGTGAGGCAAGTGGTTTATGTGGAAATGATTCTGGGAGGGCCAGTGCGGGGCGGGGCGCAGCCAACAAGGTGCAGGGCAGGGCTTCGGGCCACGGAGGCACAGTCGGCCGGGAGCTCTGGGAGCCAGAGGGGCGTCCTCAGACCTGCCCCCACCAAGGGCCAGGGTCTCGGGCGTGTTTATCCGCCTGCTTTGTTTCCCGTGGTGAGGGCTGCTCCTGGGAACAACTCTCACACTCCCCTGCCTCGCAGGGCAGGTGTGGCCCTGCGACCTGCGACCTGCGACCAGAGAGCCCAGACAGAGGAGGTGCTGGCAGCGGGAGACCACCCCCAACGCGGGGAGCCATTGCCCAAGAGGGGAGGGGAGGTGGGTGGGCCCTGACGGCTTCCTGGTACTGCCCTAATTCCCCAAGGTCACGGTCTTTGTTGGTGGCAGGATCAGGATCTACCCCAAGTGCATTTGATTCCAGAGTCCGTTTCCTCTCCCACCACCCAAGCGGTCTCCTTCCACCTCGCCTAGAACAGGGCCCTGCTCCCGGCCAGTTCTCCAGAGGACTGACCAATGGGCTTGACGCGATGAGGCCCCTCCCTCTCCGTTCCCGCCCCCACGTTCCTTCCCTCCCGTCCTCCAAATCCTTCCCTACCATCTCTTGGGCTTTGGCGGTTTCGCTGCGGAAGGCACTGGACTCCCGGTGGGCAAGGTCCTGGGAGAAGTGGCGGTTGAGCACACGGAGGCTGCCTGAGTACACCTGGCTGACGGTGCCCTCTGCCTTGTGCCCTGCGCAGGGAGAGACCAGCGGGTCAACCAGGGCGCAGCAGGGAAGGGCGTGCCTCCGCCATGCCTTACCCCCACCTGACCCTTAGCTCGGCCTCCTACATCTTGGGCCTCCAAGGCACCAGCTTCGTCCTTCATCTCTGCCATTGTCATCATCGCCCTCCAAAGTTGATTTAGTGACAAACTGGCCCCAGGTGCCAGGGAGCAGAGAGGCCCACAGATGGAAGTTGTCCCAAGGGCTCCCTGTCAGAAGCTGATGCAGTGGTCAGTACAGGACATGGATGACCTAAAGGCCAGGAAACCCCACGGGCCCAGGTCAAATTCATGGGTTACCACCTCTATTCATCCTCCCACTCGCCACATTGTCCAGCTTGCACCCACTACATGGAGGACACTAGAGAACCACGACAGGTGTGTCTCCCCATGAGGAGCAGACGGTGGGGGGTAAGACAGGGGTTAAGAGCCTTCAAGGAGAGGCACGGAGTTCTACTGAGGGGCCATGGCACAGCAGCCCGGCCCGGGTCAGGGTGGCCCTGCAGCTGAGACGGGACGACTGGAGTGCAGTCGGGAAGAAGGGAGGGAGGGAGGGAAGTCCCTTCCGGGCAGAAGGAATCAGGGGTGCGAAGGCCCTGAGGCAGAGGCCCCGCGGCGAGGACAGGGCTGAAACCTGCAGGGCTGGGACCAGCAGCCCGGGTGACCAGGGGCTGTGACAGAAGCAGGGACGGGCTTCAGCTTTCAACAGCTGAGCGAGGGGCGCCACGAAAGGGCTAAAAGCAGATGAAATCATCGGACTTTTATTTTGCAAAGACTCCTTCGGCTGATGTGCGAGGATAGATCCCGAGCCCTGGGTTCATGCCTCTATCTATTCATTTATTCATTCTCTCAGCTAATACTTATGGAGAACCTACTGTGTGCAAGGACTAGCCTAGAGCACATGGGAGTATCCCAGTGTAACAGTGGACAAAACAACAAAGAGAACAACCCCCTGTGCTAAAGAGTTTGCAATCTAGCGGCAAAACATGCTGCGCCACATGTTAGGGGTGTAAGCAGACACCGGGGCCGGGGGCGGGCGGCCACGTGGAGACCAGAGGAGAAGGGAGTGGTGTCAGCCACGTGGACATTCATCTGGGGACAGGGCAGCCCAGGCACCCGAACCACAGGTGCAAAGACCCTGCGGCAGGGGCCTGTCTGCCTTGTGGGAGGAGCCGCAGAGTGGGTGAGGGGAAGCAGCAGGAGATGAGAGGGGCGAGGACTTCGGTTTCACTCCACCAGGAGACGGGAGCCACGGGGATTTTAAGCAGAGGAGTTAGACGATTTAATTTGCTCCTGTGTTGAGAGCCAGCTCTAAGGAGGCCAGGGCAGAAGCTGGGAGACCTGCAGGAAGCGATTCAGGTGAGAGAGATCCAGGCGAGGGGTGCGGGTAAGAGGCGATGTGGCCTGGACCGGGCTGTGCGGCGGTGGAGAGGGTGAGCAGTGGTTGGAGCCCAGCTGTGTTTGGAGGTGACAGGGTGAGCTCGCAGACAGAAGGAGCCCTGCTGGGGCCCGGCCACCTTGGGGGAGCCAGGAGGGCTGGCTTTAGAATAGGCAGCCCTGGTTCACCCTGGGGACCGGCGGGAGGGCAGAGCACGTGGGTGCAGCTGCGGGGGCTTCTAGGGGGCTTTTCTTTTGACTGGTTTCGTTTGCTCACTAAAACTGGTGGCAAAGTGGGTGGGGCTGCAGGGGCTTTGAGAAGAAAGCATAAAACGGTCGCCCAGACAGAAGGAGAGGGGAAAAAACCAGGGAAGCACAGTTGGGCAGCGGGAGGGACAGGGCCCATCTGCCTGGGGAAGCCACTCTCTGCCCTCCCCTCTCCTGTCCCTTTCTGGGTCAGGCTGCCACTCACTTTGGGCTTATCCCACTCCAGATCAGCAGGGTGCGCCCCTGATTCATCCCCTCACCCAGCGCCCAGTCCCT
>CM052539.1:6860908-6889893 GCA_028533065.1 Trachops cirrhosus | reverse complement strand
CTCCTGGCCCTGCAGCCCGGTGCTCTGTGGTTTACCCCGAGGACTAATTATTCCGCAGCCCAAAAGGGCCTCGGCAGCCCTGTGCATTTGGGGTGCTGGCTTCCTGCCGGTGGTGAAATGCACACAGCTTTCACGCCCTGCCCATGTTGTTTGGTTCTGAGCAGAACTGCCATCCGCTCTGGGCCATGGCGGGCGGACTCACATCCCACCTGGGCTTCCTAACAGTGTCTGTCTGGTGGCTGGTTCCAACTACCCCACCCTGACCCCTCTGGAGCTGGGCCTAGACTGATCTCCACATGACTGCTCTAGAGTGAGCCCCCCGGTCCCTTCCCATGGACCTGAAGTTCCACCATGAGATTCAGCCAGTAAGAACACTAACTTCTGCACAGTGTCTGATGGGAAGTCTCTGATCACCAGTCCCTCCTATGCTCACCAGTGGCCTCAGCCTCCTCTGTCCTGGCACACGCCACGCTTTCCAGCGAGGCAGGGCTATCCTCAGAGCCTGGCACAGAGCTGGTGTGTAGGAGGTGGTCGGGGATGAATGAATGAATGAATGAGTCTTCTACAGTGTACATGGAGCATTTTCACAGCCACTCTCTGACTTGGTTCATCCATTATTTTCCATTGCCGAGAGTGGAGGGAAAGAGACACAGTCCCCATCAGATTTAGAGAAAGAGGCAGTAGGTGTTGAGGAGTGTTTATTGAATGAATGAATGAATGAATGAATGAATGAAAAGGTGGACAAATGGACCCAGACTGTGGGCCAGGTGCTTCCAGGGGGCTGACTAAGGGCCGAGATACCACAGAGGGAGGCCAAAATTCAGGACCTGGGCCAGGCTCTTGGCCACCTGTCCTGGACACCGCAGGCCCCTCCTTCACTGAGTGCTGCACCCCACGTGTGCCAGAGCTGGGGTATGAAAGCCCTCTGTGCTGTGCCCACCCCCTGGATGCCTGAGCCCTGTGGCCCTCCTCTGCTATATCCCTGTTCACGCTTGGCCCTGGGGACTCAGAGATGACAGAGCTGTGGCCTCACCCTAGAGGAGCTCCCAAGTGGCACTCAAGTGAACAGAAGCACTAATTGGTGCCAGGAACCATGGGCACCACTGGGCCTTCTCCTGCAGAGCCAGCTGGCTCAGTCTCAGGGGCAACCCTGGAGGGCTGCAGGCAAGGGGAGGCAATGTTTATACCCCTTTGGCGTGTTGGTTCACAAGAACAGGGTGCTGGGAGAGCACTCCTTCCCTAGCTGGTGAGAGCTGGAGGCACTTGGCCTGGGTCGCAGGACCCAGAATGTAGGTGCATCAATCTGCCCTTCCTCCTCTCCCCCCCTTTCCCCCACAGGACAAGAAGGGAGACTCAGAGAGAGGAAGTGCTTGCCCAAGGTGGGCACTGCTGACTTGGAATCCTGGTCTGCTCTGCTGTGCCCCCCACAACCACCCCCAGTTCTTCCCGGGTGCCTTTCCCAGGCGGGCCCACGTCTTTACCTAGGAAATACCAGAGCAGGAATGCCCCTGAAGCCAGCGCGACCAGAGCCAGCCACAGAGGCGCCAGGCGGAGGTAGTCCCGGGCTTTTCTCTTGGAGTCCGCAGAGGCCTTGAACATCCCCTCCGGCTCCGCCTCCTCGCCGTCGCCACCGTCGCCCTGTCCACCAGCCGCCTGGGGGGCCTCGGCCATGGGCATCCTAGCAGGGAGACAGACCTCGGTTGAGAATGGCCTGGCATTTGCAAGGGAGCCTTTGCTGAATACCCACGATGCACAGAAGTAAGACCACCTGCCTTTTGGGGTAGGAGGGTCCTATCACCAGGGGGGGAAGCTGTGATTGAAAGTGGGCACGGGGGTCCACTCGCTCGTGGAGCCCCCGCATCAGCCTCTCTACGTTCAAAGGACAGGGGGAAGTTTCCAGGTCTGAACACTGCCCCCCGGAGGCTGTGCCCTTGGACGGAACTGAGAAACATGGGGTCCAAACCTGGGGTCCAGACACTGGCCCCGCTTCCCTTTGTCCGGGGGGATGCTTTTCATTCCTCCTGGTTCTCCACAGCAGAGCTTCCCAAGATACCCACGCGGTCAGTTCACTTAGCCCTCCCCCTGGAGGCCCCCGAGCCAGCGCTGGGCAGGGCCAGGGACCCACCCTTCACAGAGTGCCCGCCCTTTGGTCTCCCCACCAGCCCCAAATCCTCCCCGGGGCAGGAGAAGGAGACAAACACTAATACTCATTTAGTGTCTACAGAAGACATTTCACAGGTATCCTCTCATTGAAGCCTCCGGTCACCCAGGGATGTGGGGACAAACGTCCCCAGGCATTCTTCTTTCTGAGGCCTGCTCTGTGCGGACGCTCTACATGCATCATCCTGCTTAAACCTCCAACCACCTTTCAAGGTTCTGACCCATTGGACAGAGGAGGAAACTGAGGCCCAGCATGTTTTAGCAACAGCTCAGTCCAGGGTTTTCCTGGCTTGGCCTCATTTTCCCAGTGTGACTCGAATATCTAGCACTCACTACCAGCCCCATTTTACAGATGGAAAAACTGAAGCCCCGAGAGGCTAAGCCACTCGCCCAGTGTGGCTCAGCAGGTAAGTGAGGAGAGGGGAGGAAGGGGCACATCCAGGTGTCAGGATGTCCTGCTCCTTCTCCTTTGCTTCTCCTGGACGCTCCCTGTAAATGAGCTGTTAATTAGCAAACCATGATCAAGTGGAAACTGACTGCCATCCCTCTCAGGGCCCTGGGTCTGCAGCTCCATCATCCGACCCTCCCCTCCCCCAGACACACTGAGTGTCATCCAGCTTCTCTGGCAGGCTTTCAGAACAAGGGTTCTGGGCCACTGAGGAGTTAGTCTCCGCCTCTCAAGTCCATAAATGCCACTGCGGCTTTGAAATGCATCCCCAGACATGTGGGGGTGGGGTTCCTTTGGGCTGAGTCTTGGGTTTTCCCAAAATGAGACTCCTCAGTGATGCTCAAACTCCTCCTGGCGCTCCCACTTCCTGCCACTCCTCTCGGCAGTGTTCCTGGTCCGGGTTTCTGGCTTCCAGCCCCGGCGACCCTCTTGAGTGGCCCCCACCCAGTGCAAGGGAGGGAGGGATCCTCAAGTGGGCATGGAACTCCCCTCCACCCCTAACCAGCGGACATCTGGACATGGGGGGCAGGCCCTCTGGCTTTTAGGGGCTAGGCCCAGGATGGTAAATATGCCAAAATGGGTGGGACAGCCCCCGGTGAGAAACTGCCTGTCCCCCAAAGCTGAGCGGGGTGTCCAGAGCAGAGAGAGCCCTGGGACGGCCCAGCTCTCAGGCCTGGGCCCCTCCCTCCCCCAGGGGTGGCTACACCTGTTTTACTCTTGGCTCTGGATCCCCAAGGACCTATTTTGGGATGACTCACAGCACTATGGGGACCCAGGGGCACTAGAAATGACAATAGTTGACACTCATTTCAACTGTTTCTGGTGCTTTGTATGCACTGTTTCATGTAAGCCTTACTCAGACCCTGTGGGGGTAAGTTCTCTTGTCGTTTCCATTTTACAGATGAGAAAGTTGAGGCACAGAGAGGTTGAGCGGCTTGGCCAAAAGCACACAGGCGGTTGGCAGCAGAGCCAGGCTGCAGACCCAGATGGTCTGTGTACAGAATAACCCCCTGGTCCCTACGCTGTACTGCCTCACAGGTCACCTGGGTACTGAGGGGGAAACTGAGGCTCAGAGAAGGTCATAGGCCTGTCAGGGTCCTGTTCCCAGGACCCGGGTCTTTCTTGGTACCTCCACGGCCCCCACCATCATCTAGGTCAACATCGTCAGTCACCGTGCCTGCTGCAAGAATAGCCAGCCGTCTGACCACCCACACAGCAAAGCGCCACACAGCTGCCGGGGGGGTCTTTTCACCAGGCGCCTGCCCACAAGCCTCACGTGGCTCCCATCTGCCTAGAACAGAGCCCGATGCCCTAATCACAGCCCACCAGGGCCCACTGTGACTTGGCCCTTGCTTGTCCCGCTGTCCTCTCCCTCCCTCCCTCGGCTGCAGCCCCACCCCGCTCCTTGCCAAACCACCAACATCAAGTACACGCTGCTTCAGGGCCTGTGCGCTCGCTGTTCCCAGCCCGGGATGCTTTTCCTTCACTCTGCCTCACGGCTCCTCCTCCGCCTTCAGGTCTTGGCTCAAATGTTACCTCTTCCTCCCGGGGCCTTCCCTGACGGCGCCCCCCTCTGCAGCGTGTTTCTTCACAGCACTCCTCGACCTTGCCTGAGATGCTTCTGTGTCTTTGTCTAACCCCTCCCCGCCTGTGAGCTGCAAGGGAGCGGGGGCTTGATTCTGTTCACCGCTGTGAGCCCTGCTCCCGGAGCAGAACTCGGCACTCCGTAATTTTAGTTGAATGAGTGGATGCTAAGACCCTCGTCCCTTCCCATACAGCGCCAAGGGGCTGTGTGCACACGTGGCCGGGCCGACTCCTGCTGTCTCGTTTCTCCCCGTGCCTTCTCTTTCCCGTTGCACCTCAGTGACATTGGACTTCACAGTTATCACTTCCCATAACGAATACGGCAGAGCATAGCACAGATGGGTTATTGAACACCGGAAGTTCTTGTTACTCCCTGGCTTTCCCACACATTCTTCATTCTGCCTGGGCTGCCCACCTCCTGACCTGGCCAGCTCTTAGATGGCCCCTTCGAACCTCAGCTCAACTCTCACCTCCTCCTGGAAGCCTTCCCAGAGTGCCTCAGGAGAAGCAGATGCCCCTCTGTAGCATCCTGGGCCACCTCTATCAATGAGCAGTTTACTTTGGGGGACATTCTCTCTGTCCCACTGACAGTGAGCCCCTGGAAGAAAAGACTGGGTGTACCGTGACTGCCATAGAGGCCCGAGGCTGTCCCTGGATTTGAGTGCCTGGACCCCACCCCGAAACCTGCTCCTCTCTCTCTCCTGCCCTTCTGACCGTTGGAGGGTCCTCGGTCTGCCCACGGGAGGCTGAGCCCCAGCCCTGCGCCGGGCAACACCCAGCTCGCCCCAGCCTCCAGCAGCCTGGGGTGCTGGCCTTGCTGCTTCTGTTCACTGGCTGGGGAACTGCGGTAGAGAGAGATGGAGTGCTCGCCCCAGGTCGCTTCGCAGGGCAGGCAGAGCAGGGCAGAGCTGGAGTTCTGATCTGCGGCCTTCCAGGGAGGCCGCTCGGGCCTAGAGTACCAGCCCCTGCTCTGAGCGGCTGTGGCCGTGTGTCCCCAGTGTGGGGGCGTGGGTGAATGTCCCTTACACACACGCACACAGGTGTGCACAGACTCACGGAGCAACCGAGGTACACACACACCCCTATCCATGGCACGGATTCATAGATGCCCACTCCTACTTCAGTAAACACCTGTGAACACACTGCGCACGCACACACGCACACACGCACACACGCACAGCCGGCCCCAAACTCTGAGCCTGGCAGCTGAGGGCCCCTGTTCAATGCAGTGTGGGACTCTGGGCCCGGCTTCCACCCTGTGCAGCCCAGGTGGGGGACCCGCGTACGGAGAAGGAAGCATGTCTGGTCCTACAGAGTAAAAGTGGGGTGCTCAGCGGCAATCAGGCCTCGTCTCTGCCTGTCCCTGCCCCAGAATCCACCAGCCCCACCTGAGCCCAGGCCTCCCAGCACCTGGAACCTGCAGCTCCCCCACTGCCTCTGGGCTACCCATGCCCCTGGCCTAGATCCGTTCCGCCCTGCCCTGCCCTGCCCTGCCCTGCCCCAGCCCCAGCCCCAGCTCTGGGGGCCCCTCACCTTCTGCTCACGCGGTCACTCTCTGGCCCATGAGGCCCTGCAGACCTGGCCTCCCAGCAGGGTGGACAGCTCAACTTCTAGAGAGCCAGACCCAGCTCTCAGCGTGGACACTGTCACTGGGTCATTCATAGATCCTGGTCCCCTCTCCTAGGGGCCCCCACTTACCTTTGGGAGTGGCAAGTGAATGCCGGGCCCACAGGCAGACCTCTCAGCTTCTGTTTTTCCAGGCCAAGGTCTCCCCGCCCCCACCTGGCCAGCTGGAGCTGGATCAATGGCCCAGAGCCATGGCCCGGGTGTCTGGCCCTTGTCCTCTGCGGCCTGTGGCCCCAGGCTCCATGGGCCTGCTGGTCCGTCCAGGACCTGCTCTGTGCCGGCACTCAGGTAAACAGTCCAGAGGCTGGAGGCAGGCAGTGCCCGCCCCACCCCGCCCTGCCCCGCCCCGCCCCTCAGGCACCCTGGAGGAGATCTGAGCTGTCCCCCGAGGCCTGTTGCCTGGTGACATTCCTGCCTGGTTACAGCCCCTGGTCCCCTAGAGCATGAGGTGGGGGTGGCAAGGCCTGGGGGCTAAGCCGAGGGGCCTGAATGGTGCACTCAGGGGCTCACGCGGGTCTCCAAAGCTGGACAGGTGAGACCAGAGGAGCCAGTGGCCAGAGAGAGAGGAGGAGGCGGGGCCCACGTGGTCTGGGCACAGGAGAGAAGCAGGTGGAGTAGGGGGTGGGATTTGATGCTACTTTCTGTTCAGCTGGCAATTATTTGAATTTCTACCTGATTCTATAGAGCTGTGCTGTCCCTTTTGGGGGCACTGGCCCCACGGGGCTCTCGAGCAGCTGGGACGCAGCCCGCCTGGACTGCCACGCAGTTCAGATACACACCAGGTGCGAAGACACAGCGCGAACGCAGAATGCGGAGTACCTCAGAAAGGGTGCTTTGGCATTGGTTACAGTCGGCTCCACTGGGTTAGATAAAACATGCCATTAAACTTCGTCCCACCTGCTTGGTGTCCTATTCCTCAGTGTGACTACTGGAACACTGAATTCACCAGAGTGGCAACAAGCAGAACACTGAAACTCACAAGTGGGCATTGCACGCGAGTGGACGAGGCTGGGTAGAGGGCAGGGGTGGTGGGTCTGACCCCGCGTGCTCCAAAGCTCGTGCTGGGCACCAGGGTTTTCGGAGCATGTGTGGGCTGGTCAGTGTCTGTCCCGGCGAGGAAGCTGCACACCTGAGACCCTGTGTGCCGTGACACCTGGGTCCCAGCATGTGTGTGCACGGAGTTTCAGGTGAAGGTGAGGAAGGCCTCCTGAGAAACACCTACCACGTGGCACCTCACAGTGCCACACACGCATGTGCGTGCTCCTGTGTGTGCTCTGCAAGGAGCCTGCTGAGTGCAAATGTCGGGGGTCCAGGGGCCCACGTGTGCCCCGAGGTGTGTCCATCAGAAGCGAGAATCGTGCACAGAGATGTCAGGGCCTGAGCTCTGTGCAGCTGGACAGTCTAAAAATCGGACCTTGTGCAATCAATGTCCTCTGTACTTGTCACCCGCCCGGTCATCGATCCATCGGTCTATCGGCCACAGCCCAGGGAAGGGGCTGACACGGGGTGGCAGCAAAATGAGGAGGGGGCGCTTGAAAACATGGGCATGGGGACTCCCTGCCCAGGAGCTCAGAGAGCCGCGGGCAGGAGGCAGCCAGCCCCTGAGAGAGGATTCCTCCTGTCAGCAGGGTGACCGAGTGGCCTAGATACTGTGTCGCCACAGCAGAGGGACCTGTTCCCACACAGACAGGGGACGAAGACCTCCCCGCTCTCTGGGAGTCTGCATTCCACACTAACACTGGGCCCCCTTGGTCTCCAGACAGGCCCCGAAGGCTTGGCCAGTGAGGCTGGGAGGCCAGGCCTTAGTGTGGCCACCACACGAGGGTGGCAAGGATCCCGCCAGGGGTTGGAGAGTGAGAGGCTGTGGCCAGAATCATCGAGCTCTGCCCACGCTGGGCTCTTCACGGTGGCGCCCTAAGTCCAGGCTGGGGAGTGTCATGTCCCCACTCAGCCGACGAAGAGCCCAGGTTCCTGGGGGTGGGTGACCTGCCCCAGGTCCCGCAGCCCACTGCAGGTGGAACAGGGGCTCCATTCTCCTCCCTTTGCTGGGAGGTGCATCAGATGCCCGGGCTGCTGTAACAAATCACCGCACACCGGGTGGCTTCACACAAGGTCGGCAGGTCCACTCCGAGCTCCAGGAAAGAGCCCTTCCGGCCCCCCCAACCTCGCCCCGGCTTCTGGAGGTGCCGGCCGTCTGCTGCTTCCTGGCTTGCAGAAGCGTCCCTTCCCCGCTGCCCCCACCTCCCCTGCGGGCCTGGGTCTCTGTGCCCAATCTCCCTCTTCTCTTAAGGACACCAGTCGTATGGGACCACCCTATCCGCTATGACCTCATCTTACCTTGCTTATGTCTGCTGAGACCCTGTGTCCAACTTAGGTAGTGCCATAGGTTCCAGATTTTGGGGGACCCTATCCAATCCAGTATGGGGGGCATGGAACTATTCTGGGAGATCAGGATGAGGGACTACGGAGAGCTGCCTGCCCTAGTCACCGTCCTGTGGGTCTGCCAAGCCTCAGAGCTCAAGGTGGCCATTGCTGGGGCCCTGGGGGCCGAGGGCCCAGCCCATCCTGGAGAAGGTTCTCTGCTGGCCGAGCCTCTCTCTGAAGCCCCCTGGGGAAGTGCGGGGCTCACAGGCTCAGCAGCTGCAGTGAGGGCTTTGGGGGGTGGGCTCTGGGGGTCCCACCCAGACGCTGTCTAAACAGGTGGAGTCTGGGAGGACTGGGCCCCGCTGAACTCCAAAGCAGTGTATTAGTTTCCTAGTACTGTCCCAACAAGGAGCCACCCATGGGTGGGCTAAAACAACAGAAACGTGTTGTCGCATAGTTGCACAGGCTAGAAGTCCAAGATCAAGGTGTCAGCAGGACTGTTCTCTGTAAAGCCGCCAGGGAAGGATCCTTCCTGCCTCCTCATCACTGTGGCGTTGGTGGCAATCCTTGGCATTCCTTGGCTTGTGGCAGCTTAATGTCAATCGATCCCTGCCTCCGTGGTCACATGGCCATCCCCCTATGTCATTCTCAGTGTCTCCTCCCTTCCTTTCAGAGACACAGGTCACAGATCATACTGGATTAGGGGCTGCCTTAATGGCCTCATCTTATTTGCATCTGCAAAGACCCCTGTTTCCAGATAAGGCCACATTCATAGGTGGGAGGGG
The DNA here is from genome assembly GCA_028533065.1 of Trachops cirrhosus. Lineage (NCBI taxonomy): Eukaryota > Metazoa > Chordata > Mammalia > Chiroptera > Phyllostomidae > Trachops > Trachops cirrhosus. Next base: position 6,880,926 of record CM052539.1, on the reverse strand, counting down.
CAGTTAGGCCTTGAACTTGTCTTGGGGGGGACACAACTCATCCCATTACAGGTGGGGTGATGGGGGTGGGGCAGGCTGGTTGGTGACAATGCCGTGGACTGCTTTTCCAAAGGGCCATGGAACCCTGGGTCCTCGAGTCACTGCTGAAGTGTGTCACACCTCCCAGAATCCCCTCATCAGGGAGTCACCCCTTCGAGTGCTCAGATCCACTAGGGAGAGTCGCACCTTACACCTGTGAGCCCTGAGACTCGGGGACGACCGACAGTGAGGAACAGCAGGTTGGAAAGGGCGAGGGGGCAGCCCCGCCCAAACAGCCTCACCGCGCCAGCAGAGAGCATCGGAGAGGCAGGCCAGCAAGCCAGCCGCATCCACACCTGCAGCCGTGGTCACAGCCCGGTCCCCGCCCGTCCCACCTCTTTCGAGTACTTTACATATACTCACATCTACAAGCCTCACAACTGTCCAGGTACTTCCCCTGCCTTACAGATGAGAAACCCGGGGCACAGAGGCGTCTAGGCATCAGCCCGGGGGCACGGCTGGCAGTCAGCAGAAGCAGGACCCGGTCCGGGCCGCCCGGGTCCGAGTCCGTGCTTCTACCGCCACACCAGCTGCCCCGAGGGGACCGCGTGGCCCTCTGGGTGGGGCCGAGGGCGGTCTGTCCACCGTGGGATCCCCAGTACCAGGCACCGTGACCTGCACTTAACAGGCCCTCAGCAAATGCCTGTGGAGGGAATGAAGGAATGCAGGCATGACTCTCTAAGAATTCCTCCCTCTTCCGAGGGCCGTGCTCAGCCAACGGCACCCCGAACCTGCTGAGCTGGGCCGAGCCCCTGTGGCTCAATCCCAGGTTCCATTCTCCCTCCCAGAGCTAGGCGGCTTCTTCAGAGCCTTCCCAAGCCAGGCCTTTCCAATCAAGGCTCTGAGCGATCTTCCTGTGAGAGGCAGGGTGTGGCTATCAATTTTCTCGTCCGCGCCCTCCGTGGTCATTCCCTCCCCCACCGAGCTGAGGACCCTGCGGACCTTGTGGGGGGGGGCAGTCGCCACAGTCCTCTCCGTGGCCAGTGCCCGGCCTGCGGCCAGCTGCACAGAGGAACGGGAGGCGGTGTGTGTCCCGCCAGCTCCTCCCTCCCCTCTGTGCCCCGGCTTCCTGGAATTGCAGACTGGGCACCCCCCGCCCCCCGAGGCACCTCTCTCCCCACTCAGCACTTCCTGCCTCGCGTTCCCACAGCCCCAAACGCCACCACCATGCCGTGACGGGAGCGGAGTGTGTCATAGCTGTGGTGGTGGAAAATGTCTCTGAGCAAGCCAGCAAGGGGATGTCCCCGGGCTGTCACTGGGGCCAGGCTGAGGCCGCTGGGGCTAAGCTTAAGTTTAATCAACAACCTAACACCCACCCCTCGTCCCCGGCGACAGTGGCCGTGAGAGAGTGGGGTGTAGGGGTGAGCACACACGGTTCCAGTCCTCCCTTCTGTGGCCTGGGACGTGGCGCCATTCTCACAGGGCCTCCTGCCTTCTTCAGTGACGCAGGACTCAAGAATCACCATCATTCTTGTCTCGCTAGGTCGCTAAGAGGCTTCATGAGACTCTACGCCCGAGCGCCCTTTAAGAGCTACAAAGGGCTTGCCCCGTGGGCGCTGAAGACTGCCTTCGTTCCAATCCGTGCCGCACCGCGGTCCAGCAGGGATGCCCCCCACAAGACCGCTCTCGGCCTGTGCCTTCTCATCCGGACAATGAAGGGTAGCCGGCCCCCACCATCTTCTGGCACTGTCGGAGGGGTGGAGGGAGTGAGTGCCGTGCTTAGCACACAGCCCGGGGCTCACCACGTGCTCCGTCCATAAAAGCAGCTCTGGAAGAGACGCTGAAGGACTGAAAACTTTCCACTTCGGCCTTCACAGGCCTTGTCCCCATGGCGGTCCCTCCCCCGCTGCTTGTTGATAAAACCCAAATTGCCCAACAGTGGCTGCTACTCTGCAAGAACAATTCCTTTCCTCTTCCAAGAACCATCCTCGTCCACCTATCCCCAAAACTAGCTGGACTGCGACGAGATCCTTCTCCTAAAGGCCCAAACAACACGCCACCCCTCTTCCCCGAGTTAGAGGCTCCTGCAGAGTCTTCTCGTGCCTGGGGTGTCTGAAGACGGGTTTGTGCTAATGCGGTCTGGCTGATTTTCTGCCACAACTATTATTATCTCCCCTGTATCCCCGGACTCTAGCACAGGGCCTGGCCCACCGCATGGCAGATGGCTTTCACCAAGGGAATTCAGAAGCAGGCAGGAGGAGGCAGTAATCAACCCTGCTTGGGACGAATCGAAGGGCCCCCCAGAAGTGGAGATGCTTGAGCGGGGTCCTGAGGGATGTGTAGGACTCTGAGAGCAGACTGTTTGGGTGTCGGGACGACTTCACACGCCAACAGATGTCGAGCTAAATGAGCCAACTATGGCCCTTACCCTCGCCCTTCACCTCCCACTCTCGAGGTGAAATACGTGTAGACCCGGCCACAAGCCACATTTCGTGTGGCACCTGAAACCACATAATATCGGTGCTAAGAAAACACATAGAAGTCCTGTCCTCTGACTGCCCCATTCACAGATGGGAAGACTGAGGCACAAGAGCGGAGGCGGCCTGCCCAAGGCGCCCTGCCCGAGGCCCCTCAATCCTGGACTCACGTTAAGGGGTCCTGCCGTGGTCCTGAAGACAACAGGGAGTCACTGCAGGCTTAACCAAGGGCGTGGCACGGCCAGAGCAAGACCACCCTGGCAGGGCTGGTGGGGGGCAACCAGAGGGGACACGCGGACGGAGGAGGAGGCCGAGCAGGCATCCGACCCAGAGGTGCCAGGCCACAGGCGTGGGGATGGTGTCAGCTGCCATGCCTATGATGGAATATGAGCTGCTTTTAATCTTTTTAATGGGTTGCCAGTAAGTTTGGAGTGGAATTTGGCTTATTTTTTTTTCATTAACGTAATTGTCTTATGTGTGCAAAGGGCCAAAAGTTGTGGAGCCACACGTGCCTGCGTTTGGGCCTTGGCTGCACCGGCCGACCGGCAGCTGCACGTCTTAACCTCCCTGTGCCCCCGTCTCCTCCTAATCTGCCAAACGCCCTCACAGGGCGCCTTTCAGGTGAGGGAGGCGGTGCTCGGGATGGGCCCGGCACAGTGTCTGAAACAGAGGTACTGGTTTTCTCATCCCTTTCTAATGCGCTTCTTGGCTGTTTTAAGAGCAATCCGGAATGTCAATAATTAGGACAGGGTGGGTTACTCGTCCTCGTCATGGTCTGTTTTCACCGTTCTCCTGGTACCCGGGCACTGGAAGCTGCTTGGAGGGGGAGCCGGAGATGTGCTGATGGGGGTGGAGAGCAGAGACGCTGGAGGATCGGGGTGTTGAGGGAACCATTACTGTTCCAGATGCTGGGGGACCTGGGAGGCTGAAAGGCCCGCCTGCCTCTCCTCCCTCCGCTCCTATCCCTCCATCTGCCCCCCGCTGCCTCCTGCTTCCCGCTCCGCACCTGCTGGTCCCCGGCCTTAGGCTGCCTGGTCCCCAGCTGGTGCCGCTCCTCTCCCCTGCAATCTGACCCTGCAGGCCTGTCTCTCCGTTACTCCTTCCACCACCCCCTCCTCGTTCCAGCGCCCAAGGCCCACACTCTCATGCACTCTGGACCATCACACCATCTCTACCAGGTGTGAGGCGGCCCCTTAATCTGCTCACTGCCAGCTCAGGTCTCTCCTCAGAAACGGCGGGGCCAGCTGGGTTCCCTGTGCCTGCCTGTCACGGTCCCCTCTCAGCTTTCCAGCCCCTATCAGCTCATTTCCCACCTGGAAATTCTGAGTCTCTGTTTCAGAAGGAACCTGAGGGATTATCTGGTCCAGAGGCGTCACCAGATGCCAGCCGTGATCATTCGGGACCTGCCTACAGAATCCAACGCTGCGCCTCATCTCCAGAGAAAGGGGGACCACGGTCAGTCGGCGACGCCCGCCGTGCGGGGGCGCAGTCCGTCAGCAGTCTGCCTAGAGAGCAGTTTTCTCAGTGCCAGATGTGGCTGTCCACGGTCTGCCCAACTTCTCAGAGTCTAGGTTCTGAAAACATAAAAATAAATAAAAAGTGTACATATACGTCCCAAGCATCATCTCTCATGGCCTGAAAAGGCACCTGTGAGGCCGGTGCTACGTCGCACATTTGGCAGATCAGGTCCGCGGAGGTGAGGACGTGCAGCTGACACTCGGTGCAGCCGAGGTTCACTGTTGAAGGTTCAGTAAGAAGTCAAGCGCAATATTCTCCCAGGAGACCATGTCAGATGATGCCTGGACACAGGATAAAGTAGGCCTGACTCTTATTAGTGAAAAAGATATTTCCTTTACAACCCTTTTGCTTTTTCTCAAGAAGGCGTCTCTGTTTAGTGCCGGCATGCCCTCGACAGCTTCCCGACACTTACAACCTCCCCTTAAACTGAGAGCCCGAGCAGATGGCCGGCCAGGAATTGAAACGTGTTTCGTTGTATTTAGTTTTTACAGTTACCTTTTATTTATAGTGAATATCAGCTTTCCGTTTACAGAAGCAGTAGAAAGATTTTCTGTTAAATAAAAGGATTTAACCAAAAATGTGAACTGACTTAAAAATACAAAGTAAACAAAAACAAAGATGGCACACACAGATCATTAAACATCTATGTAACACCAATGACCAAGGCTGAGAAACGTCACCCTCCCGAGGACTCTGCCAGGTGACCTGCAGAGGCTTCCCAGTTTACTGCAGGACACACGGCAGGGGTCTGACGCCGAGGCCAGGACAGCAGCGCCCAGTGGCCCAGAAGATGAGGAACCCGATGGCAGGGAGTGGGAAGTGACCCTGTAGCTACTCCACAGTAGGGACTCCAGACTCGGGCAGCCTCAGGAAAGGGTGATTTTGGCCATAAGGGAACAGGAATCCTGAGTTCAAGGCCAGTAGCCCGCTCAGCAGCAAGAGTCTTTGTATCACGAGCTGGGGCTCAACGCCTCTCTAACCTTTTCCGGTGCCTTCTCCAGGGGCCTCCCTCCTTCCCTGAGGTCAAAGGCCCAAGACTGGGAGAAATCTGATTGATTAGACAGAGCTTCTGTTCTAAACCACCTCATAGGTTGCTGGCCTGGGTCGAGTGCCCAATCAGCTTCGAGCAAGGCCTATAAATATAGGCACGACTTTCCCAGCTCAGTTGTAAAGGAGGCCGGTGCCTTCCCGGTGTGGGAAGATGACGTCACCGGTGTGTGTGATCAGTGCCAGGGGCAGAGGGAAGAGAACTGGAGGGGTGGTGGGAGGTCCTGAGAAGGAAGTGGGAGGGGGCGGACGTCCACGTAAGGGGATGACCTCTTGCTGGAGGGAGCATGCTAGTGGGCCCTAGTGGGCGTAGGGCCTCACTTCTCTGAGTCCTGACCTCAGAAGGGTCAGGGTGCCCAGGGTGCTCTCATGAGGTGAATGGTGCCCCCGTGAGAAGGCAGCTGGGTGCAGGAAGCCCAGGCAAGGTGGTACCAGTCAGTTCATTAATTCATCAGGGGAACACAACGGGGGGGGGGGTCAAGTGCACTGTGCCAAGTGCAGCGATGGAGCTGCCCTCCTGGAGGAGGTCCACCGGCCCCTAGGCTTCAGAAGAGAGCCCTGCAGTAGAGGGCGGAGCAGGAGGGACCAGCACTGGGCCGTCTGCAACACCAGGCAGGGTTTCTTCCCGCTGCCCTCCTGAGGACTCTGCGAAGCCGTGGCGGAAGGGTCCAGCAGATGTCCACTTCGGCGGGGGACTTGTATCCATGCGTGGGTCACATTAAAGATGCAGGAGCCAAACCTTTTGCGGCCATGGGAGATTCCCGAGAGAAGGGACAGGGCCTCTTTGTCCAGCCGCCCTGTGACCCCGAGAACTGGTCCCTCCTGCACTGAATCCCAGGGTTCGGGCACGTTCGGGGAGGCAGTGTTTCCCTCCAGGGGAAGCTGAACTCACAGTGGAGGGATGGGGCGGCCTGTCACCCAGATGAGACAGGAGGGCACCCAGGCACGGAGAATGGCATGTGCAAAGGTGTAGGGGCATGAGGGAGCTCCAAGGGGCTCAGGAGGACTGTCCAGAGGGCTCTCGAAGGGAATGACCCAGTGTGACGCTGGAGGCGCAGGGCCAGGCCAGGACAGTGAGGAGTCCTGGCGTGGTTTTACACAGGGACGGCACAGCCATATGTGTTTTGGAAAGAGGGCTCTGGCAGCCCCGGGGAGGTGGGTGAGAGGGGCTGAGCGGGGGTGGGACTGGGCAGGAAGCCCAGTAAAGAGGCCGGGCACCACCCCTGGAGAGCCACGAGATCTCTCCTTGAGGAGCAGCTGCAGGCTGGGGAGGAGTGATGCTTCAGAGGCAAAACCCAGGGCTGCCCCGTGATTGATGGGGGGATCCAAGCGCCCCTCCCCCTGCAGTTCCTGGCTGGGGCAGCACATGCGGTTGGGAAGTGAACTGCCCCCTGTGCAGGGTCTGGTGGGGGCCATCTGGGCCAAGATGTCCACGGGGCAGCTGGACACCAACGATCCCAGCAGAGGACAAGCCTCGACAATAGAGCCCCCAACTGGGCCTGGACACCTGGCCCTGACAGTGGACAGCCACCTGCCCCACCACTGGCCATCTGTCTACACCAGGTAAGCTGGGTCCTGATCTTGGAGCTCTTGGAGGGACAGGTAGGCATCAGTGTTCAGGGGCAGGCAGAAGGCGGGGGCCCTGACCTGGCACTGCCCGGGGGGGCTGGCCCAGGGGAAGCCTGCCCCCACCCCAAGGCCAGGGCCAGGGCCCTCCTCCCCAGCTCCTCCCAGTGCGTTCTCCAGGGGTGACTGGAGTTCCACCAGGTCGGGGGCTGCTGGGGTGGGAGGCTCCAGGGGCTGGGGGCCCCAGTCTTTGGGGACTCCCGCTGGCAGAGACGGGGGCAGCCTCTCTTCATCAGCCCCAGTGTCCCCCAGGGCAGTGTTCGGGGGGCTTGGGCCACCGACGAGAGTAGGGGAGAAGAGCAGCAGGTCATCCCTGGGGGGGAAGGTGCAGTAGGCGTCGTCCTCCCCTGGCGGAGGCGGCAGGGGTGGGAGGTGAGCCCCCTCAGGCGCTCCAGGCCCGCCCTGGTCGTCGGGCTCCTCGGCACAGGGGTCATAGGTGAAGTACACCTGGCAGGACTCAATCTCCAGCGCGTCCGGGAGGTGGAAGAAGAAGTAGCCTTGGTTGGTGAAGCAGCTGGTCAGGGAGTAGCCGCTGGTCTCCAGGGAGGATGAGGGCGCTTTGTCCTGCTGCAGCAGGAGCAGCTGTGCGGCCTTGGCCTCCTTGTCCAGCACCTCCAGCGGGGAGATCTCGGGGGCCGGGCCGCCAGGACTGAAGGAGGACGAGGGGAAGGGCGAGGACAGCCACTTCTGCCGGGGAGACAGGCCGGTGCAGAATTTAAGCGGGAGGTTAAGTTTAATCTCCTCCAGGTTCTCAGCAACAGCTCCTGAGTCCTCTGGCAGCAAGCCACTCCAGGCTGCCCGCTGGGGGAAGCCCTCCCTGGCTGTGCCCCCAGGCCCCGCCCCCTGCCTGATGCTTTGGGAACCCTCTGGGTCAGCCAGAGGAGGCTCCTGCTTCCTAGCCCCCTCGCAGGCCTTCCTGGCGCACTGCAGATGCAAGGGGATGTGCTGGCCCAAGGAGGGGCCACTTCCCGAGCGCCTGCTCTAAGCCCTGTGCTACTCTAAGTACCGAGGATGCAGCTAAAGCTACAATGTCCAGGCCTGCTGGGGACTAGCGCGAGTATGTGAATCATCCAGCCAGTGCCGAGGCAGGAAGGGCCCGAGAGCGCATCTGGTTCACTTTACAGATGTGCCCTGGCCCTGATCACGCAGCAGGGCTGGGACCCAGGCTCCCCCCTCACATCGCCACGGACACGTCTCTGGTGGGGAGTTAACAGTTTGCATCTCCCTCCCACTTAATTTGCATCTCCCAACTTAATTTGCATCTCCCTCCCACTGCCCCGTGCCCCCCCACCTCCCCACCCTCTGTCCACAGAGAGGAATGCACCCATCAGAGCGCTCCTTGGTTGCCTCAGAATCCGGAGAGCCCAGGCCCAGAGCAGGGAGGCTTGGTTGTGGCCCCGACCCTCACTAGCTGTGTGACCCCGTGCAGGTCCCGGAGCCTCTCTCAGCCTCAATCCCACAGCAGTGAGCTGCCCCTCCCCCGCTACCTCCCTGTGGACTTGCAGGGAGTTGTCAGGTGAGAAAACGAAGGCGGCAGGGTGAGATGCAGGCTGCACAGCAGAGATGTGGGGGCAGTCGACCCCTGGGGGCCAGTGCGTTTGAGAACCCCCGGCAGCTCCCAGAGCCCAGGGACCTGACGGGCTCCCCCTGCATCCCTGTGCCCAGCACCAGGCATGAGGGGCCAGTCGATATATTTTGGATGAATTAATGGACCAGTAGAGAAATGCCCCACTTCTCCCTCCCCAGAGAGAGTCTCTGGGGCCATGTGGGCTGCTACACAGGTGCAGACACATACATGTGCACACACCCCATACATACATGTGCCCACGTGCACACACCACTCAACGAAATCCACCCCGTCCCCCAAGCCAGAGGTTCTTATTACAGGAGAAAAATCCAAGGAGATGCTAGGGCAAACCAGAGACGGCAAGGAAGGGGAGCCAACCGGGGGACAGGGAGAGAGCACGGGTCAGGTGGGGGCGCAGAGGCAGTGGAGGGCAGGGCCGGGGAGGGGCCGGGCCTGTGGCCAGTGCTGGTGTGCCAGGCCTCCCCGGGCCCCCTCCCGGGTGTGTGCGGCCAGCCACTTCCTGGGCCTGGGCCTCCCGCCACAATGCCCCGAAAGCAGAGCGGAGGGGGCGCGAGGGGAAACGCATCCCCCTCGTGCACACCCACACACTCGCATGCACTCCAGGTCCCGTGGACAGGACGGTGGGCTTGTGGCCTGGCAGCTGGGGTCCTGGGAGAGAACCCCTAAGGAGAGAAAGCGGAGCAGGCTCCCACTCAGATGCAGAGGATGAGAGGGGGTCCCCCCTGGCCAGCCCCGACCCCCACCCCCCATGTGCGTGCCCAGGGACTCCTCCACACTCGAGGCCCGGCGCAGGAGTCTGAAACTGGGGGTGACCTCCTGGGAAGATGGAGTGGTTTGCAGCTCTCTGGGAAGGACCTCACTTTCACCTCAAAATGCCTAGGCCCGCAGAATCAGAAAGACTTCAAGCTGGCGGAGGACTGAGAATGCGTCTAGTTCAGCCTCCAACCAGGTCCAATGTAGGAATCCCTTCAGCCATCTTTTGATGCACAGTCAGGCTTTCTCGCATACTTTTGTTGGTGGGGAGCTCACTATCTATAAGGCTGAGTTTTCAAAAAAATTCCACAAGGGGCCCTGACCAGCCCTGATAGAAAACTCCAAAGCCAGCTCATGACAGCCCCTGTCCAGGATGGCCTTCCAGCCCTTCAGCACGCCTCCTGAGCTCCCTGCAGCCCCACCTCATCCCCTCCCCCCCAAATCTAGGGAGCCTGAGGTGGGGGGCGGGTAGGGTGGTACAGGCAGCCCACCACATCCCCCTTCCCCCTTGAAGCTTCCTTCCTGAAGTGGGTGTGGACTGGGGGAGGGGAGGCGACGACTCTGAGTGGCTTTAGAGTGTTACTGCTCCACGGGCCAGCACCTTCCACATGAATCTGTGTTTTGTGACCAGAAGTGACTAGAGGACTTTGAGCACCTCTGAGAAGTGACAGGCCTGCCCGGGATTCTGTGCAGGGGCCGAAGAGGCGCTGTCTGTGCTCTGTGGCGTGGGGAGCGCTTGTACCCCATGGAGCAGAGCGAACCGGGAGGAGGGAGCTAGGAGAAAAGCCAGATCATGGGCCTCCTGGTCAGGGCCATCGTGGATGGTGGTTCGTTCAGGTTGTGCGGGGAACAGAGGGTGCCCAGGGCACCTGGTTTTAGGAGGTGGGGGCGGGGCTGAATTCCAGCCCATACTCTGCTTGCCAAGACCTGCTCAGTCAACAGACTGTGACAATTCTAGTGAGGGCCGCTTGAGCACCACCTGTGGGCCAGCGATGTTCTGGGGGCCATGGACACAGTAACACTATGCTCCTCCCCTTTCACAGTGAGGAAGCGAGGCGTAGAGCTGTTGTATAACTTGCCCAAGGTCACATAGCCAAGAAGTGGTGGAGCTGGGATTAGAACCAGGCAGCCTGGCTCAAACAGGAGGTGCCTTTCCGCCAGAGAACGCTGTGACAGAGCTGGGGGATGGGCCCAGCCCAGCCCAGCCCACCCACCCCACACCCACCCGAGTTTGCTCCCTTCAGCAGTCCTCTGCTCCCACCCAGTGCCAAAGCCGCTACTCTGCCCCCATCTCCCGGCACCACTGCCCATGCATCGGCTGGCCTGCGCCAGCTGCCTGGTTCTGCCCCCACCTCCGGACTCCCACCTGGAAATCTCCTCCGTGTTCTGAGCTCAGCTGCGAAAAGAACTCCGAGGGGTCTGGGATGTGACACTTCAGAACCTTCTTCAACCTGAACAGGGGGGAGGGAGGGAGGGAGAGGGTGAGAGGGGAAGGGGCCACGGTGTCCTGCCATCGGCCCACAGCCCTGGGTGCAGGGCACGGAGCCACTCGACCCGGGACCATTTATCTGGTCGGCGTTGATCGAACGCCCAGTGAGGGAGGACATTGTGCTGGGCGCTGGGGCACAGGACTGGCCGACGGGGAGGGTGCCTGCTCTCCAGGAGCTGACATTCTAATTCGGACACTGACATAAATCAGGGTGCCCTGCTACCACTCATTGGAGGAGACAAGGAGTGCTGTGTAAGAGAAAAGTATGGCGGGGGACCCCAGGAGCCAGAGCAGTCAGGGACAGACACGGCTGGCGCAGAGCGAACCCGGAGGAGGGAGCTCGGACAGAGGCCAGATCGTGGGCCTCCTGGTCAGGGCCATCCTGGGCGGCGGTTCAGGTGGCCAGCTACCCCAGGGCTCCCGTTGTGGGGAGAGGTGAGTGGGGGCCGAATTCCAACCTGAGGGCTCCAGCCCTCAGGCTTTATGCATCGGGGTTGAAATGTGGTGCATGCATTTCTGGGCCTCGAGACCCCAGAAAGCGTGGCTGCTGCCTGCATGTCCAAGCTCAGGTCAGCCCCCTCCCCCACCCCTTCTGGTCTCCAGCCACAACCACCTCCCTGCGCTCTCAGTTTCTGAAATGTCCTCCCTGTCTCCCACCCAGGGCCTTTGCACGTGCTGCCTCCCCTGCTCTTCCCATCACCCCGCACTGGGGATCATTGCTTCCTCGGGGAAGGTCCCCGAACCCCCCTCCGCTGAGGCTCCTCTCCCCGTGCTCTGCTTCCAACGCACCCAGCGCCTTCCTGCGCCATCCTAATCACGGCGCGGCCCTCTGGATGTGTTTGACTAACAGGCATCAGCCTTCCCTCCAGGACGATGGGACCACGTGCATGTGGCTGCTCCCAGCACTCAGCACCGTGCCTGGCACTGAGCCGGCCCGGACCCGAGGATGGTAGAGCCACGAGGACCTACACACACACCAGCTGGCATGCACACACACAGGCCCATGTGCGCACACACTCCTGAGGGTATCGCTCTGGCAGGCCCCCACCTAGGGCTCTCCCTCCCCCACTCCCATCAGGCTGTTCCCATGGGTTCCACCTCTGGGGAGGGATCGCAGGGAGAGGCTGGGCGTTAGGCAGGGCAGGTCCCTGGGAGGGCAGAGGGAGCGCTGGCGTGTCCAGGCAGGGGGCTCAGCCCAGCACCTGATCTGGAGAGGGGTGCGTGTGTCTGAGGGGAGCGTGCGGGACGGACAGGGAGGCGAGCACTCTTACCAAGGCCTGAGGTACCGGCAGTTGACTAGCAGGTAGACTAAGATGATGAAGCCAAAGGCACCGCTGAGGCCCACGATGATATGGCCCAGTGAAGGGGCTGCCGGTGGTGGGAGGAGAAGCAGGGGGAGAGGGTTTAGAGAGGCGCCCCGACTCGCCCAGATCACTCTGCACCCAACTTGTGCTGGGCGTGGGCTGATCTCTCACCAGCATCCCAGCATCCCAACTGGCCCAGCTGAGCTGCTGTGTGCCGGGCCAACATGGGGCACCATGGCACCCACTTTACAGATGAGGAAACTGAGGCCAAGAGGTGAAAGCAGCCCGAAGCTGCCCTGGGCAGAAACCCGGAGTGAGAGGTTTCAGGTGGAGAAAGTGAAAACTGCCTCTTGGGCCTCCCCACTAATTCATAAGGCTGTGGGCTGCCCCATCCCCTCACTGAGTCCCTGTTCCCATCTGTAAAACAAGCACGGACATGCCCCCAGAGCCCCCGATGCCCACCCCGCAGGGTCACATCAAGTGCGCTAATGATGAAGATAAGCACTGTAGCCCCGGCCCACCCCACCAGCTGCCCCCAGAGCCACCCCCGCCGCCCCTTCCGGTCCGACTCCGTCTTACGCTCTGGCATTGTCCTGAAGGCCAGGGGCTGGCTCCAGGGGCTCCAAGTCGAGTTGCTGCCTCGCTGGGCCCTGACCCGCACCTGAAACTCGTACAGGGTGCCTGGGGCGAGGGTCTCCAGGTAGATCCACTGCTGGTTCTGCCCGATGGTCAGCAGGGGGACCTCCTGGGGTGGAGACAGTGCTGTCAAAGAGGAGGGGCGCCCACCACCCACCGGCCTCTCACAACAGGGCCAAGCAGGAGGCTGAGCAACCCCTTCCCTTCTCCTCTCCAGCCCCCAACTTCCCCCACCCCACCCACCCTCCCAGAGGCCCCCTGACTACCGATTGCTGGGCCCAAACCCCAGGCTCATCCTAAACCTTTTCCTCTCACTCATCCGCTCCAGGCAAAGCCACCTGCCAATCAACTGGTCCCACCTCCAGGACCTCCCCTGGACCCTTCCCCTTCCCTCCTCCCTGCTCCCCATCTGAGCTCCCACCACCTCTCAGGCCTGAGCCTGGCTCCCTGCTCCCCCCACATCCACTGCAGTCTGCCCTCCGCAGGACCAGAAAGAGGGATTTTCCCGCAGACCTCTCCCACCTCCCATCCTCCCTTTGGTTTTTCCCGCCCCGCCCCCCACACATGAGGCAGCGTTTGCCTTTGCGTGGCTGCTTCCTCTGCGCGGAAAACCTTCCCCAGATCTTTGCAGGGTCAGCTCCTTCTTGACCCTCAGATCTCAGAGCAGCCCTCCCTGGTCACCTGTCCGGGGAAGTAGCCTGTTGCCATCCCTCTTAGAAGCATTATCCCATTTCGTGTCCCTGATGACTTTTATCAGTGTCCCGCAACCTTCTGTTCCTGTTTGCTGACTGTCTGCCTCCCCCCGCCCCCACCCACCACCTCACCCCACACATGCAAACATGTAAGTTTCCTGAGAGCAGGAAGATTGCCAGTCTGGCCCTCCACTCTCTCCCCAGCATTCAGTGCATAGTAGGCATTCAGGAAATGTTTGTTGAGTGACTGAGTGAGTGAATAAAGGAATGAGTCGATGAATAAGGACAGACCCCTGTGGGCCTGGACCATGCTGGATCTGAAGAGTGGGTGGGGGGGCATCCCAGGGCCTCTGAAATCTCACAGACAGGGGAGTCTCCTGTCTCTTGGCTATGTCAACCTTGCCTGGTGTCAGCTTGGAATCTGCCACCAGCTGGAACCCTGGGTGTCAGGGGTCGAGTGGAGGGAGAGGCCGAGGCGAGCAGTACAGAGGGGCAGCAGGGGCTGCCTGGGGGCTGCTGTGCCTTTGCTGAGAGGGGCGATGGGCAGGGCACGCAGCACAGGGAGGGGGGATCGGGACGGGTTGGCCTGGGCCCCGTACTCACCTCCCAGCTGTGGCCTGGGGACCTGGTCCGGGCCTCAAACACCAGGTATCTTTTAACGTAGTGGGAGGACTGGTTGACAGCCCAGGTGACATTGCAGCTGCGGGCCTCCATGCAGGTGACCCGGAGGGAGTTCGGCGCCATCAGGCGAACTGGAGCAGGGAGGACGGAAGGGGAGGAAGCTCTGGGGGACCTGGATCTTGACGCTGAGATGATAAAGCCCAGGGGTGCTCCCACCTCCACCTTCGCACCTGCTATTTCTCCCCCTGGCATGCCTCCCCCAGAAATCCTCAGGTCACCCCTCAAACACCACCTATGCAGAGAAGCCTTCCCCAGCCACCTGCCACTCTCTGTCCCCTCACCTGTCTCAGTGTTCTTCCTGGCTCTGTCACCACCCGACACAGTAAGTCCCTGTTTGAAGTCTTTCATTTACTTCCCGTCTCCCTCCCCAGACCATGAGCTCGCTGAGGGCAGGGACCCTGCTCTCTCATGTGTCCTTGGTGCCTGGGACATTCCCTGGCAGGTCATAGGCACTTAATTAAGTATCTGCCGGATGAATGAATCAGGGCGCCTTTCTCTGCACTCAGAAACGATCTGAGAGTTTTCAATGGTCATTTCATTCATTTCAGTCAACCTCATTAGTCTTATGCGATGATAAGATTTTATGATTCCAAAGTTAAATTGATCAAAGTCTTATAATTCTGAGACTTTTTGTAGAGCTCCACGAACAGATAGAGCTGTAAGTGAATATTTACTGAGCATGGGCTAAGCAGTTTCTGGGTCTCAGCTTACAGACTCCTCACAGCAAACATGGGCGGCAGGTAACTGATTAGCCCATTTTGCAGATGAGGAAACTGAGCTCAGACAGGTTAAGTGATTTGTCAGTCAGATGACAGTTAAGGCAGGTCTCACCCTCTGCCCCTCCTCTTCCGTAGAGACGGTGTGCAAGGTCTAGGGGGAGGCGGGGAGGGCTGGGCATGGGGCCAGGTTCTCAGTCACTCAACAAACCTTCCCAGAGCACCACCCAGGTTAGACTTGGTGCAGAGTATTCAGTATAGAGACAGGGATGGCAGAAGCTCTGCCCTCAGGGAGCTCACAGCCCAGTGGGGAAGACAGCCCCATAATCAGCCACTGACAACCTAGGACATAAATGCCCTGAAAGAGGCAGTGAAAAGTCCGGGAGAGTCTGGGAAGACCTCCTGGAGGAGGTAGCTTTTCACTGAGGCTTAAAGGGTGAGTGGGAATCTTCTGGGGGAGAAGAGCGTTCTAGACCGTGTGACTAGCAAGTGCAAGGGCTCAGAGGCACGGATGGGCAAGTTGAGTTCGAAGAGCTGGCCTTTGGCGTGGAGGAGGAAGCCAGGCAGATTCCCAAATGGCCTTGAATGTCAGGGTAAAGAGCTGGGACTCCATCCCAACGGCAGAGGGCCGTGAACTTGTGAGGTGTGGGTGTGGCAGATGATGGGGAGAGACCGGAGCAGGGTGACCTCACAGAGCAGGCAGGGAAGGAGGTGCCCGCCCCCACCCCCACCCTGCATTCCTCACTCACGGTTCTCGAAGGGCTTGAACTTCTGGGTCATCACCACCTGCCACCTGTCCCCTTCCCGGCACATCACCTTCATGTGGACAATGTCTGCTGCGGTCAGCATCTGAGACTAGAAGGGGACAGAGATGTTGCCGCTGGCCACTGGGGTGGGCAAGGGAGGCCAGGGGATGAGTCCACGGCTGGTGGCGGGGGGGGTGCAGCCAGAGGACAGAGCAGGACCGCAAGGCGGGTGGGGTCCTATGGTCTCCGTTACAACTACTCAGCTCTGTCATGGACGACATGTAAAAGAATGGGCGTGGCTATGTGCCAATAAAAGTTTATTTACAAAAACAGACAGCAGGCTAGTTTTGGGCCGTGGGCCACCGTCGTTTGTCAACCGCTGACCTAAAGGGAAGAGGGCTGCCTTGGGAGGGGCAGCTCCCAGTCACGAGAGGTGTGCAAGCAGGACGAGTCCCTAGGGAGGTGCAGGGCTGGCACTGCACCTGTGTAATGGCTTTGAGTGTGAAAGCCTCCCCTCCCCCTGTCTTCCCCCACCCCACCTCCCGACTATTCTGGAAAGAAATGGCCAGAGGGTACTAAGCGTCTGTGGGCAGGTGCTGCTCAGGCGTTGAAGCCACCTGCCTCTTGGCCAATTCTCACAGCAGTCCATCCCCGCCCTGCAGGTGAGAAACCTGGGGTTCAGGTAGGTAAGGGACTTGCCTGATGCCACGCAACTGGTCAGCAGGGGAACCCAGATTCCACCCCAGGCTCTGCATGCACAGCGCCCTGGAGACTGCAGCCCTGGCCCACCATGGCTGACCGGGGGCAGCCCAGCGAGCGGCTTCCTGCAGGAGGGCCTAGAGCCAGCGTGGTCGGGGCCTGTGGTCCAGGCCCGGGTGCTCCCTCCACGGCCAGGACCCAGGGCCCGGTCCCTCTGACCTGCTGCAGGGCCCACTGCGAGCAAACCTTGAGCCTCAGCCTCAGAGTTCCCGGAGCTGGGAGAGTTCCTCCCTCTGCACCCCGAGGACCCTGCCCTGCCTTCTCCCAGCTCCTATGGGGGCCAGGTTTTCCCAGGTAACGAGCAGCATCACCATTGTTACTGTTGCCGTGGCCGTGGTTGGAAAGGCGCCAATAACACGCTCCGTGGGCACTCAGTCCACGGCAGGTGCCCTTCCAAGCACTTACATACTTCTTGATACCCTATGAGACAGGCACTCCACTATCCTCATCCTCCAGCTGAGGAGACTGAAGCACAGGGAGGCTCGGGGACTCGCCTAAGGCCTCGAGGTCAGGAAAGTCGCCCAGCCAGGCAGGGCCAGGGCCTGCAGAACTCACGGGGACAGGCACGGCAGCCTGGTCCCTGAGGCCACGCCTTTGTCATCTGCACCACGCAGGCCCGTCTGCCAGCTCTCCTGTCTCCTGAGAAGGCAGAGGAACTGAGGGTGGTTGGTAAACGTGGTCTGGGTGACCCGAGTGCCCCCCAGTGCCAAGGAGGGTTTGCCAGACAATGATGGGATGCACAGCAACAGGGCCACAGCCACGGTCATGGCCAAGTGCCCTGCAAGAGGCGGCCTGGTGCCATGGTGAAAGGTCTGGGCTACGGCTCTGCCACTTGCTGACTATGTGACCTTGGGCGGAGACCACGCCTCTCTGAGCCTCAGTTTCCTCCTTAGTGAAGAAGGGGAGAGTGCCGGTGCCCACCGGAGTCCTGGGGACCCACTGACAACCGTGTCAAGGCCTGTTCTACTCTGGGTGGTGCTCCACGTGCCGCAACACCCAGGTCAACCCTCCAAGCAGGTACAGGAGGGAACCGGGCACAGAAGCCACCCAGCAGCACCCAGCTGTGCACAGTGGAGCCAGGGCTGGGGGTCCAGGCTGCCCAGCTCCAGAATCCTCGCTCCTGACCCGCAGCCTCGGGAAGAGTCCACTGTGTGGCTGTTACTATTACTGGGGTGCTCTCCCCACTAGATGAGGGGTGCAGGACTGTCCGAGGGCCCGCCAGCCTGGGGAGACAGCTGGAACAGAGCGGAACGGGAGCCCCGAGCACCATGGGTCCGCCATCCCCGAGGCGGCCTGGCCTTTGGTGGCTGCCCGCCCTCCTTCGGCCTCCCAGCCCTGCGCACTGGGCTGGCCCAGCTCCGCTCTGGAAGGGCAGCCCTCGGCGCCCACCCTGCCCCTGGGCCTCTCACCTCTGGGTTCTCGTCAAGGATCAGGTTGCAGGCCCAGGATGCCGGCACCTCTGGGAGCAGCTCACAGGATCTGTTCCAGGAACTTTCAAGGCAAGAAAAAAAGAAAATGTTAGAAGAAAAGGAGGGACCCAGCGTTGGCTCTCGGGACGGTCCCCCATGCCGTGAGGCCAGTCTGTGCGGACGCTCTGTGCCAACCTCCTAGGGGTGTCAGGTCCCAGATCTGCTCCACCTGCCCTCCCCACCCTGGCCTGGCCCACAGCAGCCAGAGGGATCTTCTAGAAGCAAACCAGTGTGGGACACCTGGTCTCTGCCCCTAAAGCCCTGCACAGCCTTCCCATGGGGCGGGAGTGGGCCCTGGGAGTCTCATGGACTCGCCACCCAGGGAGGGAGCCTTTGCTGCCGTCACCAGGACGTCTGGGTCACCACACTCCCTCCATCAGCTCCCACCCCCTCCCACATCCCCTGTCCCCACGGTTCCCACAGGGGTCTCTCAAAATCCCAGAAAGCTTTGGGATCCTCCCTTCTTCCCCCTTCGCCTCTAAAGCCACGTCCAGCCTCAGCAGAGCAAGCTCAAAGCCATGTTCCCGGTCTACCCTGCCCAGCCCCTCTCCAGCCTGGACCCACACACCCTACTCCCATCCAGGTTCCAGCAGTCTAAATATCTGACTCCTGAATTTTCCAGACTCCTGTGATAAGGAGAGTCTGTGCTCTCCGTTTACCCAAGGTTTTCAAAGTGAAGATGTCTTAGGATTCCAAGGGCCTGACCGGCGGTGACGGGAAGACCCCACTGTCCTGAGGCACCACCCTCACCGGTGAGCAGGCTTCGCGTGGATGCGGCAGGAAGTGTCCGGCAGGCCCCCATCCGGGCTCCAGGTGCAGGAGATGTTGGCTCGAGAGTTGTAGAAGCACGTGAACTCGGGGGTGTCTGCCAGCAAGACGAGGTGTGAGCGGCTGGTGCCTGCCCTGCCCTTCGGGACCCACCGCCACCCCTGCCCCTGGCACCCTCGGCCTGCCCGAGGAGGAGGTGCACCGCCCCCATGGGCCCGTTTCAGAGAGCACTAAACAGGGCCCCAGACGCTGCAAGATCCCCACAGGCCGGCTAAGGCGAGGTGGGGACAAGAGGCCAGTGTCCTCCTGTGGCTTGGAGGGCACGTGGGGGCGGCACAGAGGGGAAGGGGGAAGTGGACACCTGATCTCTGGTCCCATGGCCCCTGCTTCCCTCCTCCCTGCCCCCTGCCCCTGATGATGGACCTGCCAAGTGGCAGAGTCCCGGGCACAAGTGACCAGATGCCGGGATCCTCACCTTTCACCGTTGTGGACGCCCCAGAGATGGGCAGGGGCAGGAGGAAGAGGAGGAGGGACAGACACCAGGACAGAGCAGGAGCCGCCATTATATCCACTGGTGGGAGCTGGGGAAGGGAGCCCTGAGGGAGGAAGAGGGGGAGAGAACAAGTGAGCACCCACCCCTCCCCTCTCCAGTCCGCAGGCCTGCTCTCCACCACACAGCATCGTCCCGCCTCAGGGCCTTTGCACCAGCGGGTCCCCCGCCCCACCCGTGCTCACTCCCTTCCTTCAGACGTTCCTGGACCCACACGTGGTCACTGCTGAAAGGGCTCTTTGGGTAAGCTGAACCACTTGTTCAAAACTGGAGAAACTGAGGCCCAGGAAAGGAAAAGATTTGCTCACAGCTACCTAGAGAGGCAAGCACAGAGGCCTCTCCAGCTCAGAGGAGGTGGATCAGCGCCCGCCTCCCCTCTACCCGGCTGCCCCTTCACCACGCTAAAACCACTGGTGAAGATGTTCTGTGTGCCGGGCTCTGTTTTGAACTCTTTCCCTGCAGCAATAAGAGCATCTGTTGGAGATAGTCGTATTGCCCCCATTTTCAGATGAGGAAACTGAGGCACAGGGAGGTGAAGAGCAAGTTGCCCGAGGCCACACAGCCGGGAAGAGGCAGACCGGGTCTGAGTCAGCACGGACTGCCCGGGGCGAAGGCAGGGCCCCTTCCGTAACTTCTGACTCCAGCTTCCCACCAGCTGGAGGGCACGCAGGCCGATGACCTCATAACAGTACTCACTGCGGGTGCTGAGCCCTCACGCGCGCGCGCGTGCCTGGTGCTTTGGCACCCTGGCTCCTCTAATGTGCCCAGCAGCTGGGGGGTTGGGGGGTGCTGGTACTCTCCCCTCATACAGTTGAGGAAACGTCATTAACTTGTCCAAGGTCACATGTGCAGAAGAGGCAGCGCCGGGATCCAATCCCCGCTCTCGGTCCCAAAGCCTGTTCTCTCACGCCAGTCTACCCTGCCCAGCCCCTGCCCAGCCCCTGTCCCAGGGGCAAGGCCGATGGCCTGCCTACCCTGGGCACAGGCCAGCGGGCGGCATCTGGCCTGCGGTGGGAAGGAGCCCCAAAAGGTCCCTGTGGGCTCCTCCACGCCTGGCCCACCACCCCACCAAAGGTGAGCTCCCCAGGGTGGGGCTGGTTGCCTCTTTCTTTGGACCCCCACCAAATATCACAGAGCACAGCACTGGGCCCCCAAAGAGTACAGAGCCCAGCAAAAGGGCT
>CM052539.1:6839761-6860408 GCA_028533065.1 Trachops cirrhosus | reverse complement strand
CCCCCCCCCCCCCCCCCGTTATCCTTAGTCACTCCATCGTGACCCTGGGGCACAGGTGCTGTGGATCCCCTGGAGGGTGTCACCTGGGCCCAGGCCCCAGCCAACAGGCAAGCCCATGCCCAGGAAAAGACGGGACACAAAGCCCCAGGGTGAGAGGAAGTGCGGGCAAGGCACGGAAAACTGCGAGAAGGTCAGAGCGCAGCTGCAGCCCAGCAGGGGCGAGCCCGAGGGAGGACAGGCACTGTCCAGAGCTCCCGGCGCCCCAGCCAGAGGGCGCGGCGAGGTTCAGGGGAGGACGAGGCCCAGCCTCAGGGAGGATGAGTCGGACCCAGCACCAGCCTCCAGGGGCCCCCCATGCCTCCAGCAGCGCCCTTTGCCTCTGCAGGGCCATCCGCACTGACTGACTGACTCATTGGCCCCGTCACAGCCCTGAGGGGCGGGCGGCATCGGCCCCTTTCTGACAGACGCAAAGGCGCACAGAGCTGCCCAGGGCCGAACTCAAACGGGGTCATCTGATTTCGAGTTAGAAGAAGAGGCCGAGGGTGACTAATATTCAGCCCCACTCCGTGCCCGTTGCCCGGCACTAGCATTTCACAGATATCACCGCATTCAGTCCTCACAGCAGCCCGCTGAGTCGGTGCCATTGTGACTCCTCTTCTCCCCCGAGGCATAAGTAAGCAAGCCTCTCCCCCACCTCGGCTGGAGGCTGGGGGAGCCAGGGGTTTGAACCCGGTCAGGTGTGGCAGGGACTCCAAGGGGCAGATACTGAGGAATGAGGGGGCTCTTGGGGGCTGGGAGAGGGTGTGAAGCAGGAAGTCAGCAGCCAGAGATGAATCCCACCAGGCCTCTGAACTCGATGGACACCTCCTTCCCTTGTCCCCTCTGAACACCTCCCCCCTCCCACACACACACAGCTCACTCTCGCTGTTTCACTCCGGGGGGCACCTGCCCAGCAGGTATGGGATTCTGGTTGTGGGGCACGGAAGGAGACCTTAACCGTGGCTCTGTCCCCCCACTGCCCACCCGCAGACCCACTCCCACAGTCCTCCAAACACCCCTAAGGGTGGGAGGCCTCTGCCCCCAGGAGAAGAGAGAGCTGCCCTCCAGACAGCCCCAGAGAGGGCATCCCCCCCTACCCCCGTGGAGCCTGGGGACACAGCAGACCAGCCCAGACTTGAGCCCCGAAGACCTCCTGGCACCCCCACTCCCCAACCGGCGTCCTCCCTCGCCCCACAAGCCTCCTCAGCAGCACTCACAGGGGAGCCTCCCCGGCGTGGGCCCCATCCCCGAGACCTTGACTTTCAGCGGCCCTGGGACCGGTGGCAGGGGCCAAGAGGGAGCTACCGGTACGTGGGGACAGGGCAGGGGCAGGGGAGGACAAGGTGGCGTATCACCTGGCTGAGACATGGAGCTGCGGCAAGTTCTCTCGGGTTCTCTCTGCGGCTGAGACCACAGCCATCTCCCCAGGGCCCTGCTTCGGCTCTGGCGCTGGCGACTCACATAGCAGGGTGATAGGGCAGCAGACAAATCCTAGGGCCAGCCTACTTCCTGTGCAGAGGCTGGAGGGGGCACGGCCTGGGGGTGGAGGTGGGGGGGGCCAGAGAGATGGGGCTGCTGAGAAAGCCTGAAACTCCCGAAGCACCTAGGGGCCAGATAAGATCTGTCTCCTCCTGGGGGCGGGCGGGGCTGGGGGGCGTGGGTGTCAAGCAGCGTGAGCACACACACCTCAGACACCTCGCTGCACACAGGAGCCCGAGGGGGCAAAGACCCTTCTTTTCCCTCCCACGCCACCCGCACCCCGTCCCACACTGGCCACCTTTGAGGCCTTCATCCGGTCACACACGCCCACGAGCCCCGGCCTCACACAAACACGTCCCTTTGAGGTGTCCCCCAGGGCTCCTCACTCTCATCAAACCCATCTCTCCGGGGCCTCCCTTCTCCCCTGGAGCCCCAGGGAGGCCCCCACTCACTTCAGCAGTCGGAGGTGACTTTTTGGGGGGCTTTGCGAAGAATCTGATGGCCACTGACTGAACCTTCCTCTGAGCCCTGGTTCTTTTTTGAGGGGGAGGAGGTCCGTTCAGGCCAGCTTCTGTTCAAGGATGAAAACGTACAGGCTCCTCTTTAGAA
The DNA here is from genome assembly GCA_028533065.1 of Trachops cirrhosus. NCBI lineage: Eukaryota > Metazoa > Chordata > Mammalia > Chiroptera > Phyllostomidae > Trachops > Trachops cirrhosus. Next base: position 6,858,281 of record CM052539.1, on the reverse strand, counting down.
AAGCGCGTGCTCATGTACGCAGGGTGTCCCAGGCCGCGGACCCTGTGACGTGGCGTCAGCCTCGTAAAGAAGCAGCTCCCCTCTCCTGATTTTACTAGCCCTGCTTGTAAGCAGCTGCCTCTTTCCCAGAAGGGAATGAGGCCGGCAGGAGGGGGAGGGGCAGAGAGGCTCTGCAGAACCAGAGCCCCTGAAGCAAGAAAGTGGAATGGAAGACCCCGAGAATCAGGCCGACTCCCTTCTGAGCTCTGAGCAGGGAGCGCCTCCGGCCCGGGAAGCCTGAGTGCAGGCCTCCTGGAGGCTGAGCTGGAGGCTGAGCTGGAGGCTGAGCAAAGGACTAACAGCGCCTGCGGGCCTGTCCTGGGGTGGTTGGTATGTGGGGTACCTGATGTGTGTGCCTGGAGAGGCTGGCTGCAACAAGGGCCGCCCCCCTCTCCCCCACCCCCACGCCCAGCAAGGCTTTCTGGCTGCAGGGGCGGGGAACAACACAACCACCACCTAGCTGTGAATACTAGCCAAGACCTCTTTCCAGAAGCTTCTCCAGAAAGCAGGAATGTTGCTTCTCCTGGGAGAGAAAGCCAGGTGAGGAAGGAGCAAGAAGGCTGTTCTTCACCGGCGACCCTTCTGCGTCACGAGAATGTATTTCCTGCCCCCAAAACACGTGAATTCAGTTATAGCTTCAAAACACAAATAAAGAACAAAACCCATCCCCGGGTGAAGCCGGGAATCAGGAAGCCAACTGGTGCTGAGCAGCCTCTGCCACCCGTGCTGCCCGTGGGGACCGCCTGGGTCTCGGCGCCCCCCCTCCCCGCCGTGCCTGCCTGAGTCGCGTCCTCCTCCTCTGCACCTTTTCCTTCTTTCCTGTCGTCTGCTCAGCAAACGTGTGCTGAGCACCCAGGGTGTCCTGGCGGCCCAGCCGGGTGCACCGGGGCCTGAGGTGACTGGCACAGGCCTTTCTTTACCAGCAGCCCGCAGGCCACGCAGTAGGACCAGGTGAGGGAGGGGAGGTGTCTCTCACCCGCCAGGTGCCCCAGAGGCGGGGCTGGAACGGTGGAACTAAAACGGGGCAGGGGACAGGTCCCCACCACAGGCCCAATGGATCTCACCTTTGAGAGGGGCTCAGGCCAGGACGTCTCAGGGGGCAATTCTGAGCCTGGAGAATCTCAACAAGGCACAGTCTTCACAACCTGCACCTAAACTTTGGCCGTAGGGCCACAAGGGAGGGGACACATCAACAAGAAGGTGGCAATGTGTCCCCGCTCCCTGCTGGGCATCCGCTAGACGGCTCGTCCCAGGCTCCCTTGCAGTTAGGTGAGCCGAGTCCGGCCAGTGGGACGTGGGGGCAGTGACTTAGCTTCCTCCCAGGCCTGAACGGCCTCCTTGGATCCTCCTCTGTGCCTCTCCTCCACCCCTCTCTCCCCGCTCCCTCCCCCACCCGCGTCCCCTGCAGGAATCCTCTGGAGCTATGTGAAGCCTGGACAACCCATGCTGGGCTGGGACATGATAAAAAACGAACCTGCATTGTGTCGGGCCTCTGAGGTTTGGACGTGTCCGCAGCTAGTGGCCAGTCACTGACTAATACAGAAGGCGCCCGAGGCTGGGGCGGTGAGCACATACGCAGGGAAGTTCAAGGGCTTTACTTGACCCCAGCCCTGTCCCTCTGCCATCGTGTCCCCCCAGCCAGGACTGGTCCCCCTGTTTCCACTCCTGACCCCCTCCGGTTCACTCCCCACTCAGCAGCGGGAACCATCTTTCCCAAACCAAATCAGGTCATTTCACTGCACCGCCCCCCTTTCAAACCTCCCAGGAGTTCCCAGTGCATTCATAATAGAATCTAGACTCCTCGTCTTGGCCTCAAAGATCCGCATGAGCGGGCCCTGCTGTCATCTCTGAACTTCCCGCCAGCTCAGGCTGTGTTGATGTTCAGCAAATAGGCCAAGCTGAGCAAACAGCCGAGCTCCCCTTCCCCGGGGGCTTTTCACACGCTGGTCCCTGCCTCGAAGGCTCTCTCCAGAGCAGCCCCTGCCTTCCCATCTCCAGGCAAGAGCGTGACAACCAGAGTTAGAACGGGTCTGTTGGATGGGGAACATTGGACTCTTTCTGAGGGAACCTGCAGAAGAATCCAGAAGCTTCTCTGATGGCAGGGACCTCAGGCCTGCCCAGCCCTCTGACTCAGGCATTCTGGGGATCCAACCCAGTCCCCTCCAGCAGGCCCAAACCGCCAAGTGCATCGCACCCTCGTTCCGCCAGCAGCCTCTCCTGACCCTCTACCCCCACCCCCCGACCCCCTCCAGCCCTGCCCACTGCGTCCTTGCAGATTCCACTTGTGAACCAACTCCCCTGCTCCCTCAGCTTCTGGGGATGCAGCCCCAGCCGCTCAGCCACCACTGACTGCCCCCCACCCCCCGCCAGGGACCCCAGTTTCTTAGGTGCACCATGGGGCAAGCACTCAGCAGGGTTTTCTGGCTCCATGTCCTGCCCTGACCAGGGCTTTTCCACTTGCCCATCACAAGGCAGCCTCTTTGGGGGGTCAAGCAGGCCGAGGCCCCAGGCCCTCAGCCCTGGCACCTCCCTCTCCCCTCCCCTTCCTCTCCACTGCAACTCCCAGGAGACCTCGGGGTCCATGCCCAGCCTGCAGACTCCTTCTCCCCAGGGCCCCTCTGTCTGACCCCACATCAACGCCCAGGCCCGGCCCACACTGGGAACAGGTCACGACTTTGACTTGTCACCAGCCCAGACCCCCTAAACTGCACCTCCCCTGTCCTGCTGCCACGTGTCCCACCTACAGCAGTGCCCCAGTTAGCTTGACATCTAGCCGTGGGTGTCAGAGAGACTCGGGAGAGGACGACAGCGGCCTGAGATCAGAGAGGCGCTTCTTTCTGGCTCACATAAAAGAAGTCCAGGGCCAAGCGGTCCAGGGCAGGGGGGGGCACTTATGACGTCAGCAGCACCCTGAGCCCTGTCTGTCTGGCTCCCAGAGCATCTCCAGTCTCTCTCCTTCCTCACAGACCAGGAGAGCCGCCCGAGCTCCGTCTGTCACATTTGCGGCTCTGCAGCCAGAATGTGGGAGAAGGAGCGAAGACAGGCCTGCATCTGCCTCTCCAGGACCCTTCCCCAGAATGGCCCTTGACCCTTCTTCCACCCCATTGGCTGTGTCAGAGTCACAGGACCAACCCAGCCACGAGGAAGGCTGGGGACTTGGCCTGGCTGGGACTAGAGACCCCGCTGTCTCCGCCATCACGAAGACCTCCAGCACCTCCCCGGCCACCTGCGGCTGCGGACCTCCCTCCCTCGATCGCTCAGCCTGGCTGGCACAGGGCTTGCCCAGCAGACACCGCCCCACCACCCTCAGGTCTTTGCGCCCAGCCCTCCCAGGTGCGGGGACCTGCCGTCTCCACAGTCTGCAGGGAGCTGAATCCTCAGCTGGAGCAACTCCCGCCCCGCAGACCAGGCTTCACTGGCGACCGGACACAAGTCCCAGTCCCTGGCCAGGAGGGGACACCGAACATGACTGCATCCCACCCTCAGCTTGGTCTCCCCCATCCCACCCAGGATGGTGGGTGGCCCCACGTGAGTGAAGATCACAAGGCAGGAGGAAACCTGAGAACAGAACGAGGAGAAAGAGCAAGGGGGGAGCTGACTGCCCTGAGGGCTGTCCTCTGAACCCACCCCTCGGCTGACATCTACTCTTCACACACCACCCACCGGCCCCCAAGCCAGAATGAAGCCATCCGAGGTGCCACTTCCTCTCCCTCACCCCCCACTTCCAAGCACCCCTCTCGGCATCTCTGCTCTGCAGCGGTCGCCTCCCAGGCTGCAGACCTGAACACCCTGGCTCTTCCACGTTCCTCTCTGAGCAGCTGGTTCCTTGGGCCCCGCCCCCCAGCACCCCCAGCAGCCTGTGTCTGGTGCAAACTGTTCTGTTCACGTAGAAAGTCACTCCTTGTTCTGGTTCCTTGCTGGGACTGCTCCAGGGGACAAGCTGTCCCGCTTTGCCAGGGCCTGAACAGGTTTCCAGCACATAGGGCTGTCCGTGCTAAAGCTGGAACAAAGTTGGTCACCCTATTGTCACCCACGCTTTCCAGACTAACCCAGCTCCCTGATTTAAACCAGCCCTTCCCCGATTTGCACCCCCAGCCATGCCGGACCCACGCACACACTGGTTACAGCTTCTCCTCACGACCTCCCGTGCATGTATCTGTCCCAGGTGTCCCCGGAGAACCGCGCCTGCGTGCGATCCATCCAGACGGCTCCAGAGCCTGGGAAGTTACCCGACAGGCAGAAGGTGTCAAGATGCAGAGATGGAAGAAATAAAGGAAAAGAAAAGGAATCAAAGGTTCCCAGGCTCGAATACCCCAAAGTTCCCAGAAAAGTTGAAAACAACCCTGGGAACAATGTATAAGAAGTTTGAAAAGTTTGCCACCCAAAGTGGTCTCGAAGGGCTCGTCCCCGTGCCGCCGTGCACGCGCAGCGGTGCCGCCGCCTCTCCAGGAGGCCGTTGGACAGCAGCCGCCAGCGTCTCCAGCGCACCCCTCGGGCTCTGCGCCGGGACTCAGAGCCGTCCTGCAGAGAAGCGCATGCCCGCGCATGAGGTGTGCGTGCAAGGAATTCACACGGCAGCAGCGAGACCAGAGGCAGCCTAACTGCGCACGGACAGAGGACTGCTGGGAAGTAAATTAACTAGGGGTCGTCCACCTGGTGGGACGCAACGTAGCCGCGTCCAAAACGGGGGGAGAAGGAGCCAAGTTCAGAACGAAGTGTGTAGCTCGAGTGGGAGGAAAGGGGGTAAATGTGAGTGAGTGTGTGAGGGTGTGTGCACATGTAGGGGTGTTAGTGAGGCTGTGTGAGGTGTGTATGTGTGAGCGTGAGCCTCACTGTGTGGGGGGGGTGTGCACTTGTGAGGATGTGTGTGGGGGTGAGTAGTAGGTCTGAGCACGCACGTGTGAGTGTGTGATGGGTGTGAAGGTGAGCCTTCTGTGGGTGAGGGTGTACGTGTGTGTGAGTGTGCTGCATGTGCATGTGTGAGGGTGAGTGTGTGGGTGTGTGAGTGCGAGCGTGTCCGGGACCGGGCATGTATGTGCCCCGAGGAGCTCTGGAAGAAGTCCCTCAGGTCTGGCTGAAGCGTTCCCCATGGGGGGAGCCAGGAGGCCGGGGAGGCAGAGGAGGGAGCCGAACTTCCCTGAAGGGCCTTTTGGACTATTTGAGCTTCATTTCACGGGAGCATAATGCCTACCTGAGGAAATAAATAAAATTAGAACCAAAATCAAAACCAAAAGTGTGGGGCCCTTTGTGGGAGGTGGAGTGCCCTTCAGAGCTCCCCGAACACCAGCTCTCACCTGAAAATGTCCTCGAGTCCCCAGGCCAGTGGGACCAGGGAGCCCAGGGAGGGAGGGAAACATTTTGCCCCCCGTCACACCGACCCCTAGCCCCGGAGTCCATCCCGACAGCCGAGCCAGGGTTCTGAACAGGGACAGTCAGGGAAGCCTCCCTGACCACCCGCCAGCGCCCGCCACGGCCTCCTCCTTTCCCGTGGGAATCGGGTAGAAAGGAATCTTTTTACTTTTTCTTATTCTCAAGCAGGTTTCACCGACCTGTGATCTTTCTCAGAAACCAGTCTAGGTGTCACAGCGAGGAAAGAGGACGTGTGATGTTTGCCCAGCGTCTGGGAGCGGTTCCTTTCTATCTAGCACTTACGCTTGCTCGTTTTTTTGCTTACGGTTTTTATTTAAAAACCGGAAAAAAAAAATTAAGTGTCCCTCTCTGGTGGCTGTGTCTGGCTGCCGCCACTGCCTGCCTACAGTGTCTGCCTGGAGGACAGCAGCAGACAGGGTCAGAAAGCCACACCAGTTCTGGAACAACACCCCCAGGCAAGCCTAAATCTGGGGCCAGGGACCCCGGACCTCCAGAGAACAGGGGACCCCGGACTCCCTTCTCAGCAACGATGCCAGCTTTGGGCCGTGGGCAGGGGCCAAGTGGGCCAGACCTGGTCCTGCATCACATAATGAGACCATAAAATCTTCCCCTGGTCCCTGCTCTAGGCAGCTTGGCATGCCAGTCCCACCGCCACCTCGAGAACCTAAATAAGGTGGCCTGAGAGAAGGGACGCACCCAGATGCAGCAGATCCTAAAACAGGCCACAGAGACCACAGGTCTCCTCCCCGGGGCACAACGGCGGAAGCGTGCCTGAGGAGGGGGCACTGGGGCCAATCGAGGCAAAACCTTGGCGTGTGCCAGGCCAGCCACGGGGGCTCGTGGAGAAGAGCCCCTCTGGGTGGCACTCGGGTTCCCGCCCAAGTACCTGCACTGGCGGCCCAGAGCCTCGCCCACCCGTGAGCTCACACAGGTGCACCGCCAGCTTGAAAAGAGATTGCCTTGACGTTGTTTCCATGTTTTCAGGTTGGTGGGCACACCCCCAGGGCCGTCCCCACTGCGCCGTGAAGACACCGGGGGCCAATGGCACTCCTGGACAAGCAGCTGGTCGCTGACGTCCACCGGACTCCACTGGTCCCCGATGCCAGCGGCTTTTCTGGAGGGGGGCAGCCTAGTCTCCCTCACGGGGGCTTTGGGCAGTGCCCATGTGGGGCGGGTGGGGCAGGGTGGGGAACCAGGGCAAACTGGGGCTCCATCTACAGGAGAAATGGCAGAAGACTGCCAGAAAATCCTGAAGTTTCAAGAACAGAACACTGAGATATTTTTAAATGTGAAATTCTCTCATTGAAAATATTGGTCATTAATTCTAACTGAAACACACAACAAAACCCCATCACGGGCCTGCCGGGCCCTCACATTGCGAGGAGGGGCCGCTTTCAGAGGCAGGGTTGGTGCTGGGGGTCAGGGCGGACGAAGGACCCTCCATCGGGGATGTTTCTGGCCGGATATTTATCTCATGCTGTGGTCACACAGCAGCCTTGCAAACCTTTCCTGTGTTTTTGGTGTTGACTTCGTTAGGAGTTGACGTGTCTTGAGCAACAGCAAACACTCAGCTTTCCCAGCCTCTCTTGTAGCACGTGAGCAGGTTCACCCAATCAGAAGCCCCTGCTGCAGACAGACCTCAGTGGGAGAGAGGGAGCAAGACAGGAGGCAGAGAATTCCGGGAGGGGGTGGGGGGGCAGCTTCATGCCGCCTGGTTTCCCAGGCCTGCCAGAGGTTCCCGTGTGTCCTGAGTAAGCTCCTCTTGTAAGGAAAGTAGCCAGGCTGGGTTCTGTGGTTTGCAACCGAAATCCCTGACAGGCCGGGGTGCCTCTGCCCAGCAGGGAGGAGCAGCAGCCTGACACACCGCTTAAGGCTTGGGTCATCTTTAATTTCCAGCACCTCACCGCCCGCCCTACCCTTCCACTATGGCTGACCAGCCTGGTGATGGGGGGTGGCACTGACTGGGAGGGCAGCAAGAGCATGTGCTGTCCCCACGGTCATCCCTCTGCTGGGGCCCTTGGGACAGGATCCGTGTTGTCACGTAGGCCAGGTCGCCAGGCTACACAGGAGGCTCCCAGACAAAGCCTCCCTCTGCCCGGTGCACTCTGAAAAAGGGGTCCTCCTGGCTGGACATGGGGATGAACGCCTGACTTCCGCCGCCTGCTAAGACCCGTGCAAGTCCCTGCGGGCCGACTGACCTGGGATCTGACTTGGTGACGGGCTCCCATTCTGAGTGCTGGCGAACAGAAAGGCAGGCTTCCCAGAGCTCTCAGAGCCGGCAGAGGCCCCCGTGTTTGGTGGGTGGCTGGTTTCGCTTTCAGAGTGAGTGAGACACGGCCCCGTGTGAGTCTTCCCACAGCATACCCACCACGGCTGGGCTGAACCAGGTCAGGGTGCACTCTGTTTACCAAATCCCGGTTCCTTTTTGGGGGGTGACCCCCTGCCAGCACTCCCACCGGCCCAGTTTCTCTGTGCCGCCTCACACTCTGCCCAGCAGTCAAACCACCGACACCCTCACCCCCAACACCTGGCCGTAGACGGGAACACTCATTTCTCCCCTTCCGTTCTTCTGCGTTCTGGCCCCACCGCCCTTCTCAGGCCCCAGGCTCCTCCCAGGGGACACGAGCCCTGGTTGGGAGTCAAGAGACTTGGGTTTCAGTCCCAGCAGGGCCACCAGCTCAGCAGTCCCATGTCCCTCCCTGCAGTAATCACTGTGCCGGGGCTACAGACCACAGGAAAGGCCTATGGCGAACTTGAGCCAAACAGCACTAGCTAGAAGGATCTGGAGAGGTTCACAGGTTCTGGACACAGATGCAGACCAGACCTCGGGGGGCACAGGCTCCAGGCCTAGCTGCAAAGGTCCCTGCAAGGCACCCGTCTCCAGCTGTTTCCTGGCTTTATTCCACTGGAATTCAGAGCCTCCTTGGCTACGATGGGGTGGAAGGTCGTCCCACCCCCCGCTGGCTAGAGAAGACGGGGCACTTGGACTGCAGCTCGGCCAAGATCTCACCTCTTACAGGAAGGGAGATCTCCAAAGAGAAAGAGGTGCGGCTGCCGAAAACAGAAGGCCAGAGGGTGCCCGGCAAGCCGGAGCCCGAGGGGCCAGGCCTCCCTGTTTGGGCCCAAGATCCTGAAAGTTCCTCCAGGAAGTGCGTCCTCTGATGACAAGCACTCGAACCCGGCACCCTGCTCCCTCAGAGGAGGAGGGGTCCTTCTCAGCGCTCAGGGGGGCTCCTGGCATGAGGAGGCCTTGAACTCCCCCTCTATTAGGAGGGAACCAGACAAGGGGAGGGCTGCCACCTGAGTGGAGAAGAGGGCAAGTTCACTTCCACCCCCAACATGGAGCTTGAACCAGTGACCTTGACCTCACGGGCCTCCCCGAGCTCGTGAGCCAACCCGAAAGCAGCAGAAGGTGAAGAGTCCCAGGCTGTGTCACCTCTCTTGGGGCAGAGCCGGAGGAACGCTGTTGACTAGCTTACTTTTTGGGGCCCGGAGCTGCTCTCCGGGAAATGACCTCAAACTGGAGCTCAGGCCGCAACCGACTGCACCTGCCCGAAGGCTCTCGCCCACGCCTAACTGAGGGCGGCGATTTGGGCTCCCAGACCCCTCCCCACAGGTCACCACGTGGGACCCCTCCAACACGCCCTGGAGGTGGAAGGTGACCGTGGGACAGGGGTGTGCCAGGAGAGGGAGCGTGTGAGGGCAGAGCTGAGACGCTCGGCCACCCAGCTTCCCCAACCGGGTTCTCTCTCGACACCCAGCCCTCAGCCCCTCCACTCCCCACCCCCACCTCCTTGACAGAATGCTGAAGAGCCTCAGCCGGCCGCACCCTGGCCGCACCCCAGCCCCAGCCCGGGCTCAGGGACCACACGAGGCCTGGCCAGCGCACGGTGGCTGGAGGGGATGGAACGGGACATTGCGACTGGGAGGATGTGGTTCAGACCTGTGGTTCCAGCCCAGAAGAGCTACTGGAACTCTGGCTGAAGTCACCTGTGCCTTTCCTGCAGGAAACAGGGGGCGGCAAGAGCGGAGGGGGCGGGGGAAGCTGTGAGGTGTGTGGTTTCAGTGTGAAACTCACACCACAGCAAGCCCGGACACTTGCTATGAGGGGGCTTCTGAGCCAGCCCTTGCCACCAGCCCTCTTCCTGTTTCCTTCTCAGCTCTCCCAAAATCACCTTCTGCCTGCCCCCAACACCTGTCCCTCCTTAGGACCCAGAACACCGAGGAGGTTCAGACAGCCCACCTCAGAGAGGTCAGAGGCTACAGCAACACCAGGGCTCCAGAGCGCAAAGCACCATGAAGGATGGAGAGGGCGGAAAGTTCTAGAAGCCATAGCCTTCCCCAAGAGATGCCAGGTAACATCAGCTAGCAACACTGCCCCCAGCCCTCACTAGGCACCAGGCCCTGTTCTAAGCACCTCACACCTCTGGGCTCCCCACCCGCCAGGCGCAGGCTCAGCAGCGTCGGCCTCCCCCGGAGCCCGTCAGAAGTGCGGCCTCTCGGCTGCAGAATCTGCATTTTAACCAGGTCAGCAGGCGATCCGTGTGCACAAGGAAGTTTGAGAAGCCTCGAATTCACTCGTTTAATCCTGGCAGCAATGCTTTCGGGTCGGTACCCTTACCATTCTGTTCTACAGAAGAAACGAAGGTGCAGAAAGGTTCCATATCTTGCCTGAGGTTACTCAGGTGGTAAGCGCCAGAGCTGGGACTTGAACCCAGGCCGCCTGGCTCCAAAAGACAGGCTCCTAACTGCCAGGCTGCTGCTGGGTGTGCAGTGAGAGAGCCGTGGGAATAGGGGGTGCTCCTGGCCGTTGGGTGCCTGTCCTGGCCGTGCTGCTCCGACCTTCCAGAACCTACTCTGGCCTTCCTGCCATTTCTCTGACCTCCCACCTCTCCAGGAAGAGTCTGAGTCACGCTTCCCCAGGCATGGAAGGTAAGAACGCCTAATGGTCAGCACGTAGCATTTGTCGGGCACGGTATCAGCCCTGGGCTGAGAGCTCTGGCCGCCACAGACGATAGCCCAGGCGCAGCCCATACTCCAGGGGTCCAGGGCCCAGCGAGGAAACAGGAAGTGGCACGTGTGTGAGCACCGTGGCAATAGCTCGGGTCTGCGGAAGGTGCTCAGACACTCCCTGGGCAGTTGCCTCCGCAGAGCAGGCTTCTTGGAGGAGGAGGCTTTGAGCCAGACCTTGGAGAATGGATGATGACTAACACAGGGCAAGGGTCAGAGGCCAGCCTGAGCCAAGGGGCAGAGGCCGCATGGACAAAGGCGTTAAGGGGGCCCGTGTGGCGTAAGCAGATGCCTGGAGCTCTAAACATCCCCAAGTCCAACCCTCACCTGATGCTCAGCTCCCCTCTATGGTATCTTACTCGGAGTGCCAGCCTCCCTTGGATTCGCCCTGTGACAGGAAGATCACTCCCCCACCCCATCCCTGACCCCCCACCCGGAGGAGCGAACCCATTCCGGCGCTGGTGGACGTGTGGGTGTGCCCAGCTGCTGACTGAGGGGTGAGGGACACCTCACACGCCCAAGGTCTCTGCCGCGCTGGACGGGTCCGCTCTCCCTTAGGCCCTTGAAACCCTGGCTCCGGGAAATGCCACTGTTACTGAGAGTGTATCTGCAGGAGCCCTGCGTGGCCGGGTCTCCCCACCCGGGGCAGCCACGGGGGGCGGGGGGACCCTCCACTGCACTGCAGGGACAGCACTAAAAAGGGGCCCTCCGCACCTGAGCCCCTCCCTGCCTGCGGAACCCCGAGGCTGCTGCGTCCACACACAGCGGCGTGCCCCTCCAGGTGGTGGGCTCCTTTGAAGGCGCTGAGCACACGCGTGTTATGAATGGAGGCTGCCCCGCACCCCGGGCCCGTAGCCGGTTAATCCCCACTGAAACCACGAGCGCTCCTTCACTGTGATTGCCACGGCAGCGACGAGGACACCCAGGACTGGGGCGAGGCCGGCTGACTTGGCCAAGCTCTGCGCACCTCACACAGGATCCCTCCGCCTCCCCAGCCCCGCCCCTTTCCCCTCACCACCCACCTCCTTGACACCTGCCGCAGGACACGACCCACAAAAAATGGTTGATACTTGCTTTAAGGATACCATAGTTGAGCTTAAGTGCGACAAGATACAGTGACATGTGGGCCCAGTAGTTGCCACCAGAGGGCGATGCTGGCCTCTCCGCTGCCTCCACTCAGGGCCTGTTCCGCAGGAGGGAGATGAGGCCTGGACAAGGAGAGCCATCCAAACTGGACAGCAGCACCTTCTCCTCCTGGGAGTTCCAGGGGCCCGCGTGGCAACGGGGCCGGGGGGAGGGGCGCAGGAGAAGGCAGGGACTCTGGATTCCAGGAAGAAAGTGTGAGGGGAGTCTGAGAAAGAAAAAGGCCAAACCCAGGGACCTGCAAGGGAGCTCAGGGGCTCTCACGTCCATCTGTTCCGGGCACAGAGGATGGGTCTGAGCTCAGAGGGGTGCAGCTATTAGCCTTAGGTCACACAGTGGGGTGGGAGCTTGAACTCTGACCTCCAGCCTTCCAGAACCCTTCATTCCACTTAACATCCAGATGGAGCGGGGAACCTAACTCAGGCGACTCCTCATCCTCCTTTAGCTGGTGCCGGTCAGAAATGAGTTTGCCCGCTTCTCCCGGCCCGACTGCCGAGGCTTCTGAGACAGCCGTGGGTCCCAGCCCCTCTGTTCCTCCCGCATCGCTTTCCCTTAGCGATGGTCATGGTGTCCACCCCCACCTGCAGTCCAAAACAAAACAAAACAATACAAAATGAAACAACAACACCTGGGCCTCACTTGGCTGGAGCATCCGGGGAAGGCCTCCCCACACCCCACAAACTCCCCAAATTCCAGGATTCCTATTCATCCAGCCAACAAGCAGTGCCTTCTACTTCCCAAAGTCCAGGAGCAGGACCCAGGCTGGGCCCCTGGAGCTGGGGCCTCCTGTGGAACCATCACCCACCCTGGCCACCAGGGGGCAGGGTAGAGAGACGGGCACTGGGTGGGGAGGTGGATGGTGGTGGGGTGAGGGGGTGTCAGGGAAAGAGCAGATTATTGAGCCTGGGGACCACACTCCTGGTACCTCCTTCCCGAGGCCCTGCCCCCAGCAAGCCTGCTGGGGCTCCCGGTGGGAGAGGGACCTCGAAGACTCCGGTCTCCTATGAATGGCGGTGGTGATGGTGGCAGATGCTCCGGGGAACATCCTTTCGTCACCGAGGGCTGCAGTTTTCATGAAAGCCTTGTTCCGTGAAAATTAGAATGGTAACATCCGCCCGTTTCTACCGTGTAAGCTCTGCCACCACGGCCGATTCCAAGCCAACATCCTGCGTCTCTGAAGGCGGAGCTTGGAGCAGGTGCGTGCAGTTGACCCTCGCCAGTCCGCGCCAGCGGCGCAGCACACCCCGCTGGCGGAGGGTGTCAAGGCCCAAGGGCGAGAGCTCCCCATAAACTCCTGTAAGGGTCCTGCCCTGTCGCGAGACCGGCCAGAAGAGCCTGAGGAGGTGTGGTGTCCTCCAGCCATCCTCGGAGAAATAACAGCTCAGGGGGGGCTGCTTCTTGGAAAGGCCTGGGTTTGAATCCTGAGTCTGAATCCTGGGTCCACCTCTGACCCAATAACCTGAATGGTGCTGCCCTTTGAATGGACCCAAATCCCAGGTCCGGGGAACCTGGCTCCTTCCTGCCTCCTGGCCTTTGTTCAGTTCCTGGGAAGTACTGAGCGGGGTCCTCCCTCCAGACCTGTGACCGTGCTGATCCCTCCACCCTCAGGGTCTCAGCTGACCCGCCTCTTCCTCCCCTACTTCCAGATTAGCTTCTCCCATGATGCCTTGAGACTCCCGGCCATGTGAGGGCAGGGAGCAGACCACGTGGGCCTCTCGTTCACTGCTTTGCCCCCGGGCCTAGCACAGAGCAGAGCCTGTGTAACAGGCGGTCAGTCCACGCTGGGTGAATGAGTGGACACTCGCTACGTGGAGGGAATTCTCCAGTCTCTCTGCACTTGACAGTTTCTTCTCCTACAAACGAGTGCAGTGTCTGCCTTATGATAATATTTGGCACACAGGGGAGCTGACTGCATGCCAGTCTTTCACATACACTTACTTCTTTAGTCCCCACAACAGTCCTGCGGGGTAGATGCTGCTATCGTCACCCCCTTTTCCGGGGGAGGAAGCTGAGGCTCAGAGAGGTCAGGTCGCCTGCGCTCCTTTACCTGGTTAGATGTGAACCCAGGCAGGGCCTCTCCAGCGGCCTCCGTTGAACTCCAGGAAGCTCCCCAGCAGGTGTGGGCACCTGAGATTCAGAGGGGCCGTCCTCTCTCCCTAGGCAGAACCCCAGGGAGGGAGCAGAGGCCTCGAGACAGCAATGGCCACATGCTGGACCCAGGTGGATGGGGCTGGGCTCAGACAGCCCTCTGGGGACACAGAATTTGTGAGGTGAGCGCCCGGGCAGAGGGGACCTGCCATCCTCTGGGCCCCGTGAGGGACCAGGACCGGTAGGCTCTACAGGAATGAATACAATTCCACAGGTTTGTGGGCAGAACCGGGAGCCCAGGGCGGATGGGACATTGACAAACTCAGGACAGGACATGATGTCACGTGGACAGGCTGCACCAGGCGACTCCTGCCCACTGCCGGGGAGGGGCGCTGTGATGCAACCCCCACCCCCAGCAGTGTGGCAGGAGAGGAGCCCCGGGACCCCAGCTGGCCAGAGGCACATTTCTCTACTTCAGCAGAAAGGACGTGCCTAATACAAGTTAGGTTGAGGCGTGGAGAAATAGAACAAGCTCTATTTCATGTACGTCTGAGTTTGTGATGTCAGTTCATTACCTCCAGTGGTGAAAGGCAGTCAGCCAGACGAATACTGGCCACCTGCACCCCCACCCCGTGCTGCCACCCTGCAAAGGGTCCCCTGGCTCCTCGGGCGTGCCTGGACCCCAGTCACCACTTCCTCCCGCCCACACCACCATCCTGACCCTGCCCTCCAGTCCCAGCCGCCCGTCCCGCTGGGTTTGCCGGCCAGAGGCTCCCAGCCCTGCGGCTTGGCCCTGCTCGCTCCTGACTCGTGTAGTGGAAATCCCTCCTTCCTCTCTGGCTCCCGGCCACTGCTGGCCCTGCCCATAATGTTCTTGCCAGCTGTTTCTGGTCGTGTGGAATTTCTGCCTATGTTCTTCCCTTCCTCCAGAGGTACACGTGGCAGTATGTGGCTACTGGGAGGAGCCTGGAGCAGGCGGGAGGAGGGGGAGCAGGCGAGGGGGAGCCCGGGTCTGGTTTCAACTCCTGGCTCTTGCTTCCTGCTGCTGCTCGGCACAGTCATTCACCTGACAAACGCCCTTTTGAGCACCCACTGTGTGCTGTGTGCCACCACCAAGAATGCACGAAACCCCGTCACACGCCTCACTCGGAAAAAACTGAGACTGGCAGGGAAGAAGGGACAAGCCCAGGTCACACAGACGGGAAAATCATGTTGCCTGTCCTGAGCCAGGAGCTGTTTTACAGAAATTGGGACCTGGGATCAGAAGCCCCTGGCCTGGCTCCAGAGCCCATTCACTGAAATTTGAGCGTCTCCGAAAACGCTGGCCTTGCCACATGCGCTTTATATTTTCCGGAACAATCAGCAGTAATTGCACCTTTTCTGCCCCACAGTTAGTCCAGAGGTTCTAACTTGAGGATTTGAAAATACAATCATGGATACAGCCTCAAGTACCCCCAAAGGCCTCAATGGGGCAGAAGCAGGTAGATTTTAAATTCGATGGACAGGTAAGGATAGTGATGGGGGTCCTGAGAGGACAGAGGAATTACCCGGCATCCTCCAGTCCTGAGTCAATCAGGGACTCACGGGGGGCAGAGCTGGCCCAGGAGTCTGCCCCCCTCCCACTGTTGGGGAAAAGCCTTGTGGGAGCAGTACTGCTTGACAGATGCTGGACCCAAGCTGGACCCCCAGCTGGCTACTCTTCCCACCCTTCTGCTAGTAAATCTCTTGCCTCCTTTGAAGTCCAGTGGGAACATGGCCCTCTCCCCCAGGATGACATTCACAATTCGCCGGGTTTCCAGGTGTTGTTCCACGTGCCCCCCTGGACCACAGCCCAGCCCGATAACTGCCTCCAGCCTCGCCCTCCAGAACCCACGCTCCACCTGGCCACCAGAGTGACCTGCCTCTTAAATCGGCTCTAACCAGTGACTGCACTGCTCACAGTCCTCCAGCAGCTCCCCAGCACCGAGGAACTTGGTGTTCAAGTTCAGATTTGAACTTGAAATCTGGACTTGAACTAAACTAAACTGAACTTGAACTTGAACTAAATCTGGACTTGAACTTCAAGTTCAAATTTTTTTTTTGAACTTGATATTTGAGGCCTTTCACAGCTACCTGTCCAGTCTCAAACCCCCTCCACATAGCAGACACTGAACCGGTTCCACTAATTCCAGAGCGTACTGGCTGCCTGAGTGATGGAGGAACTGGTCTCTTGGTGGGTGGGTGGCCTGTAGAGGGGAGCTCTGGGCTGCCTCAGTCTCTCTGGAGCTCTGCCTCTGGGCCCAGGGGACCCAGGGGACCCAGGGGACCCAGGACCAGCTGCCCTCCCAAGGTGGAACAGAAAGAACCAGTCCAATTGCCAAGAAGACATGCAAACTTTAATCACGTTCGCCAAGCAGGGCAGGATGCGGAAGGGCTGGGGCATTGTGTAGCACCGGCCTTCACACCTGCTCAGGCCCTGCTGACGTCACCGGCCACACAGCCGTGGCTCCCTCGGCTGTAAGGGAGCACCAGAGACCACCACCGGGCCCCTCTTCCCAGAGTCTGCATAAGCACCAACAGCTGGAGACCGCCTCACTCAGGGGAGAGGGTCTGGCCTCCCAAGTGGGGGAGAAGAAGGCTGAGGGTCACTGGACTGCCCCACCCTGGAAGTGGGAGAAGGGACAGGAAGCCTGATGTCCCTTCCTTGGCCTGGGCCTCTCTTGGCATCATGGCTTGGAGGAGGGTCCCCCCTGATGGACTGAAATGTGACCTGCTTCAGCCCCCAGACCTGCTGAGGGGTCCAAAGCCTGGGGCCTTCTGTCCTCACATTTATAGATGCAGCACCAGGCCAGAGAAGACCCTGTTGGCGTTTCAGCACCTTAAAGCTTAGAGAACCAGCGACACTGTCCCCGGGAGGGTCAGACAGCACCTGGGGACAGATATCAATGCCTGCCACTGGCTGGGAGCTTTGGAGAGCTGAGACCCAGGTGGCTTTGGCAGGACAGGCCGAGCGAGGTCTTGACTGAGCCCGGGAGGGGGCAGGGAGGGGGCACTGTGAGGACAGGAGTCCTCACAGGTGACCATACCAGCCCTATGGAAGCTAGGGGTCTGGGACCCCTCCCCCAGGGTTCCCTTCACCCCAAAATACCCCCAAGCACCCTTGCCCTGACCAAGGCCTCATCGGGGGTCTGCCTAAATGACAGGCATCGAGCAGGGGTGAGAGTAGGCAGGAAACACCCCCACCTCGGGGACCCTGTCCCGCCAGCCTCGGGGAGCTGTGGGTAGTGAGGGGCCACAGTGTCCGAATGCCCAGAACCCAGACGTGTGTGAAAAGAGCACCATGCCTCTCTCCGGGTCAGGCCTCAGAACCGTGTCTCCCCGCCCGGCTGGACTGCGCCCTCAGGGGTGTGTGTCCCATCCACCCCGCCCCCCCAGGACCTGGCACAGAGTGTGCGCTCGCTCGGTCAGTGTTGGATGAATGACTGAATGAGCGGGGGCCCAGGCCGGGGTGCAGAGGAGAGTGAGAGACAGTGAGGGAGGGCGAGGAAAGGGCAAGAGGACAGAGGAGGGGAAGTCCTAGAGAGATGAGAAGGTTTAAGGATGTTGGGATGATTCAAAGGATTCCAGAAGGTTCAGGAAGTATTAGAATGTTGTGAAAGTTCTAGAAGCTTGTTACTCCAGTGGGGTCCACAGACCGGCGGCATGAGTGGCACCCAGGAACTCATTAGAAATTCAGAATCCTCGGCGCACTCCACATCTGCTGGATCACGACCTGCCTCGTAGCCTGACCCCTAGGTCATTCTCGGGCACGTTCAAGTTTGAAAATTGCTGGTATAAAAGGTTGGGAAAGTTCTGGAATATTTAGGTTAGAAGGCTTCTTAAAATATGTCCAGGAGAGGAGAGCAGTAGAAACAGACTGGGAGGGAAGGAAGGAAGGAGAGGGCTACCCAGAATGCCGCCCTGCGGGCCCACTTTACAGAGGGGCACACTGAGGCCCTGCCGGGGGTGGGACCTGCCCTGGCCGCCACCCCCCAGCACCGGAGCTGCCCGGTTGGAGGCACTAATCGTCCTCAGGCTTGATGAGGTGGCCGCTGAAGGTGATGTAGGTGTCGACGTCGTCGCTGTAGATGGCGTTCTCACGCTCGCGCTTGAAGAGCCGCGCCCAGACGCGGTCGCCCGGCGCCAGGGCCAGCATCACGCTCTGGCTCTGCATGATGCTGCGGTCGCTGGGCTGCGCGTACAGGATGACGGCCGCCTCCTCGTTGTGCATGACATGCACGTAGGTCTCCTTGAAGTTCCAGCTGTGCACGTTGAGGCTGAAGAAGTAGAGGCCGTGCAGAGGGGCGACAAAGTGGCCGGCGGCCATGTCGAAGTGCGCGTCCGGGTTGACGAAGACCGTGTCGAAGAGCAGCGGCTGGAAGCCCTCGCTGCTGTGCAGGGCCGTCTTCCGGCCCACCGAGAAGGCTGAGAAGCGAGTCTGGCACGGGCTGCCGGGGCTGCCCGCCTGCCCCTTGTCGCCCTTGCTGCCCTGGGGGCCTCGCTCTCCCCGGGGACCCTCCCTGCCCAGCTTCCCAGGCGTGCCCAGCAGGCCTCGGTCCCCTTTGTCACCTGTGGGAACAAGGGGGAAGTCAGGGCAGGCACCCGAGCAGCCAGGCCTAACAAAGGGGGGGGGGTACCCGCACTTGTTTGTGGAGGGTTCTGTCCCTGCCCAGGGAAGAACCAGCATTTATTGAGCACCTGCTGCACACCAGGCTGTTCCTCCTTGTATGCCCTTCTAAAGAAGACACCGAGGTTGTCTCTCACTCATAAGAGAGGTTAAGTGACCACCCAGGGTCACGCAGCTCAGGAGCAGGAGACACAGGACTCCAACAGCACGGTCCCACCTATCCCC
>CM052539.1:6744222-6839261 GCA_028533065.1 Trachops cirrhosus | reverse complement strand
ACCCCCCCCCCCCCCCCCCCCGGTGAAGGTCGGACGGTGGCTCTAGGAGGCCAGGCCCAGCAGCCCCGCCCCTCACTGTGCGCAGCCGCACTCCAGTGGGGATGCAGGAATGCCCGGCGCATTTTGCCCTTCCGACCCAGAGAAGGAACCAAGGAAAATACCTCCGCACACTGGGAGGGAAACGCCCGGGTTAGAGCCAGGGAGCCCTTGGCTGGCATTACACCCCACTGTGCGACCCGGGTCATGTTCACCTCACAGGGGTGTCTGTGAGCCCTCCACAAAATGCCGATGGGAGAGTGCGCTGAGAACTGAGCACACTCTGCAAATCTGATTCTGCAAATACGAAGCAGGACGGTTCACCCAGCACTGCCTAGTCCACCTCCACCTGGCCCGGGGTCTGGCAGCACCAGCCCTGATCCCCCGGCAGACACATGTCTGCTCAGCCCTTGCTCCAGGCTGACCTTGAATAAAAGAAGCAGGTGGCTACTTAAGTCTTGAGGGACCTGATCCCAAATATTTCCCTGCTGCCCGTCATGGAGCCTGAATTCACACCATGAGCCACACCCCTT
Source organism: Trachops cirrhosus (assembly GCA_028533065.1). Classification (NCBI taxonomy): domain Eukaryota; kingdom Metazoa; phylum Chordata; class Mammalia; order Chiroptera; family Phyllostomidae; genus Trachops; species Trachops cirrhosus. The sequence continues at coordinate 6,838,692 of CM052539.1, read as the reverse complement.
TGAGTGAACAGCACTGCCCTGTGCTTTCCTGGGTCCCCTCTGACCATGGCAACACAGGAAAGAGAGGAGGAAGGGGCGGAAGGGAGGACACAGGCCCTTGGGGAGAAGCCTAGAGAGAAGGGGGAAAGGGGGCCACAGCTCTGCGGAGGTCTGGCTCAACGGCTCCTTGGAGAGGTGGCTGCCCCATCATGTGCACCACACTTTACAGTTTGCAGAGCTCTTGCTTCACCCCAAGGGAGCAGGCGAAGGCGGTTATAGGAGAGGGTTACCTTCTCCTTCTCACCAATGAGGCAGGGAGCCCAGGGAGGGAGAGACCAGTCTGACCCACACAGCCAGGGAGCTGAAGACCTGGGCCTGGGGCCTGGGACACGTGATGCCAGCCAGGCACCTTTTGCAACAGGAAGCTGCCCATTCACCCTGGCAGGCAGCTAAACCTGGCCCCGGAGCAGCAGCGCAGGGTTTGGGGGGAGGGTCGTGTGGGGAGACTGCCATCTACAGCCAGGCACCTGTCGACCTTATACGGAGGCTCTGTGGGCCTCGGGGACGCTCTGATTTTTGAGGGGATAGGGGTGCAAGGAAGGGACATGTCCCCACCTAGGAAATCCAAAGGCAGGAAGGTCTCAGACACCAGCCCAATGCTGGCTGTGGGGTGGGGTAGCCCTGCGGAGACTCTAGGGACAGATCCCAACTCTGCCTGACAACTGTGTGACCCCAGGAGAGCTCCTCCCTCTCAGAGGCTCGGCTCCCCCATCTGCAAACTGGGAGGGAGGAATGACAAGGTACCAACCCTGGGGCTGTGTGAGCACAAGTGGAGGCTCAGCATGCCGTGCCGGGGGCCTGACCCCAGCCCAGGAGAGCGCGAGGAGCTCCCTTCAGGTTGAGTCTTGACTTAGACTTAAAGGATGAGGAGCCAGCTCACCACGTGGCCCTCGTGGCCCTCCACAGGTCTCTCTGCTTCTACTCTTGCCCCTGCCCTTGACTCCCCACAGCCAGCCCCAGGGATCCATTTGAAACCTGAGTCAAATCAGGTCTCCCCTCTGCTCCAACCCTCCCCTGCTCCCCATCTCACTGAGAAGAGAAACCCAAGTCTGATCTGGGCCCTATTTCATCTTCAGTTTCAGCCCCTTCTGTTGCGCTCGCTCCTCAAAGACCCCAGGCCCACCTCTACCCCAGGCCCTTTGCATCTGCCGTTCCCTCTGCCTGGAATGCTCTTTCCCAGATACACATGCCTTCTCCCTCACCTTTTCAGGGAGAACTGACCGCCCTGTTTGATAGGCGACCTGCCCCCTTACCTGCACTCCCGATGTCCCTTACCCCGCCCCATCTTGTCATTTCCATGGCATTTATCACTGTCGAACATTCTGTCACATTAACTCGGGCAGTACATTCACTTCTGTCTGCTTCCCCCACTAGGATGGAAACTCAGTGGCAGTAGGTATCTCTGTCTGATGTGTTCATGCTCCAGCCCCAGCATGCAGAACAGTCCTGACACATAGTAGGTGCTCTATTAATGTGTGCATAAAAAAAAGAGTCTGGAACAATTTCCTGTCCTGGTTTTTGCTACTCCCTCCACCTCACTTCCCCAGGCCCAGGAAGAGACTCCCACGCCCTCCCTGTTCCCGCCCAGGCCAGTCCCACTGCAGCCGCATGTGGGTACTCACCCTTCAGAATGGTGATGTTAATGTAGGGCCTGACCTCGGGCAACACGTAGGGAAGAATGGACGGAGAGGCTGGGGACACGTCTGGGGCATCAGCAGGGGCCAGGTGGTCCTCAGAGTCAGAGTCACAGCACCATCGGCAGTGCCCAGGGGCACGGGAGGTCGCAGCTTCCCCAGAGGTGGGCTCTTCGGTGGGGACCCCAAACACCAAGAGAGGGAGCAGGAGCACCGCCCAGAGGACATCCAGGGCAGCTGTGCCCATGGCGACCTGGAGCGGGGAAGGAAGGACAGGAACTATACTTCATTTACCCTCTCCCTGGTGCCCACGCCCAGCATATAACCCACAGCAAGGGCGGCGCTGACAGGCCTCAGGGAGGGAGCATCACACCCCCACTTCACAGACAAGAACACTGAGGTCCACGCAGGGAAGCGAGGTCTTCAAGGTCACAGAGACCCATGGCAGGGCAGGGCCTGCGGGCTGAGTCTCCCAGAAGGAGCCCAGTCCCCAGAGTCTCTGCCACTCGAGGGCCCCAAAGGAAGAAGCTCTTCTAAAGAGAGTCCCGGCCCAGAGGAGAGGAGGCTGGGGGCAGGGTGGCACGGTGGGGAGGGAGAAGCCCCAGCTGCCCCTGGGTCATAACCTCCCAGACTGTAAAACGCTCTTCCCACCCTCCCGCCTCCCCTCCTACTTCCCTCTGGCTTATTTTCTAGCCGTTGGCAGATGGGAGGGCCCTTGGGACAAACACAAGCACAGGCTTGCTCTTTGGGAGAGAGAACACGGGGCTGAGCCATGGTCTGGGGCACGAACACAAAGGAGCTGGGAAAGTCCGTTTATTCTAGCAGACAGGTAGCGACTTCCATCAGAGAAAGCGCACGGGGTTATTATTCTATTGTTGAGCGGTCCGGAGTAGGTGTGCTGAGTCACAGGCTGCAGGCCACTGCGGACCTACGCGGTGCCTTTGTGTAAGGGTAGAGGAAGGTGCTCCTGGGGAGGGACAAATTAGAAACAAAAGAGAATGCACGGCTGAGCGTGGGGCTTGGCAAGGGCTGGCGTCTTTGTGCAGTCCGCAACCTCCACAGTAACCTTACGCAGAAACCCTGCAGGGCAGCCTCAGGCGAGTCCAATCACTGGAAATCGGTTGTGTCAATCATACTACGCCTGCCAATCAGCTGCCGAGGTGGTAAATTGGAATGAAGGGGCAGGACTAGGAAATCTGGAAAATTCAAAAGGATCAGCGAAGTACAGGATTTACAAGGATCTGTTTCGGCCTTGGCAATAAAGAAGGGATCCGGAGTTCCTGGAGAGGGGCAGGAAGTGGCCTGGACACCAGCCGCTGGAGACGGGCCGGAGCTGGGTGGGCAGGAAGCCGGGCTAAAGGCCTTTGAGGTGGTGGCAGTCTTTGGGGGCTGGCGCCGAGTTATCGAAGGATCGGAAACTCAGCTTTTGAAACTAGACTGGTTTTTACACTTCTGGCGTTTCTTTGTTTATTTCCTTTTTGTTCTCTAACATTTAGTACAATTCAAAAATATTTTTCTGTGGTTAATACATGTAGAGAAGGTAAAATTATTATTTTAAATGCCATCCTATCTCTGCTGAGTGCTGCGGTAAGAGCTAGGTTTCAAAGGGGCAGGAGCTCTCCCCTGAACACCTCCCCCTCCCTGCGGCTAAGGAGGAGGCAAAAGCGGGGGTGCCAGGCAGCTTCCCAAGCCATCACCGCTCCTGGGGGTGACCATTCCCCAGCTCCTCTCCCCCCACCCTGGTCCAGTTTTCCAATTCTCAGTAAGACAGGTCAAATTCTCACAGATCAAGCCCCTCCCTGTCCAAGATTATTGCCCTTGCCTTTTACTTGTAAATTACACATCCCAGTGGTTTTGAGAAAAGCAAAAATCCTGTTTTTCCTGGCCAGCATGTGACTTGTGGGGAAAGGTGAGGCCTCAGAGTCAGACTTGAAGTCCCAGGACAGTTTACAAGCTGTGGGACCCAGGGCTGGCGGCTGCACCCTCTGGGCTTCCTGCTCCTCGGCATTCACGGGGAGATGACACCCCACCTCACTCCCAGGTGGTCCGGGATGATTTAAACGCAGGGCAAGTGCCTGACTCGTAAAAAAGACTCAATAAAAAGTTTGTTCCTTCCTCCGCCCAGTATGCCCTCTGCCTAGTGCCTGCCCAGGACAGTGCGAGGAGGATGAGGAGGACGGGCTCAGTTTGAGGGCCTTTCTGTGGGCTCTAGCCAGGTGACATCAAAAGCTCTGAGGTGTGAACTGGCCTGGGGAGCAGGAAGCAGGAAGCAAAGTGGATTTAACAAAAGTAGTAACAACCACAGCCAGCATCACTGACTGGCTGTGGGGGAGGGTGCCAGGCAGGGAGTGTGAGGGACAGGGCCATCAGGAGTGATGAGGGGGTCCCTGCTGCCTCCACTCGGCAGCTGGGATCTCTCTGGGGTGGGGGGACGGGTAGGCCCTGCTGAGTGTCCCAGCAGCGTTAGTGGGCACACGCGGGGGCAGCAGAGGGCAGCCCTTCACCAGGAGCTCAGGTCTTCATCACGGGGAAGGGAGAGCCTGGAGGGGCTGGCCCGGGGCACAGCGCAGAGCCAGAGAGAAGTCCAGGAAGAGGAGGAAGGAGTGGAATTCCAGGCTCTGACCCCAGCCTCCTGGGTGGGCGCCCAGCCCTGCCGTGGGACACGCGGGACCTGCATCACTCACCCTGACTCCCGCAGCCTCGCCCAGCGCCTCACGGACCCCGGGCCTCGGGTCAGCCTCTAGCTCCTATGCCCATGTCTGCAGTAATAGCTTGTTGCTGGCCCAGACCCCCAGGCCCGGCGGCGGAGGAGGGCGGGAGGCAGGGCCAGAGGGAGGAGAGAGGGACGAAGGGCGGAGGGAGAGGGCTGAGCTGGCTTCCCACTTCCCCTCCCCCCTGCTCCCTCCCCTCCAGCCACTGGGTTCTGCCGAGATAATGGAAGCTCTGGATTTCCTTTGCTTAACTCTTTGGTGGTCCGGTGGGGTCTTGCTGGATTCAGAGGCTCAATAAAGTCAGAGCCAGAAGGGATCTGAGGGCCCTGCTGTGCTGGCAGGGAAGTCCAGGTGGGGAGGGGCAGGAGCTCCTTGTAAGTTGCTCGGGAAAGGGAGGCAGCTCCGAAACCCTGCGGCCAGGGGCCTCCAGCTTAGGCTGGACAATGGAGAGGGCACGGGCTCCAGCGCAGCAGCCTCAGGTTCAAATCCTGGCACCACCGGCCACTAGTAAGTGACACCCTAGGTGTCTGTAGGACTCCAGTCCCCGGCCCCATCCCTGCCAGTCACAGGGGGGGCTCAGCCAAGGTTTGTCCAGTAAAGGCATTACCTGCAGGGGTTCCGGGGGGGCATCCAGGTCAAAACCCCACCCCGGTGGATGCCCAAGTCGTCCTCCTCTGCCCAGAATTTTGCCGTGAATGATTCATCCTCCTGGCCTTCTAGAGCCCATGCCCCTGTGGAAGTGACCCCCAGAAGTTCACAGCAGGGCAGCCTATAGTGTGCCCCGGGCTCTGGGCAGGGCCCTCCTGCTCAGCTCCCCCCGATCAGGCTGCAGGGGGTTAGAAAGGCTGCAGCCCTGATTCTCTGCGGCCAGAGAACCAGGGACACTCATGTCCCCTGCCCTCCAGCACCCTGTCCCTCTGCATTTGTTGAGCACTTACTGCCTGGGCTGGGCCTCTTCTGTTCAGGGGCTTCCGGTACCAAAGGGTACCCTCCATTATTATTAAGGGTCTCCCCTCTATTATGTCGAGGAATCCCACCCCAGCCGTGGGAAAGGGAGCTGATGTGACTTGCCCGATGTCACACGGCTAGTGAAGAGAACTACCGCTCCACAGACTGGAGTGCGCTCCATCCCACTGGAGTTCGCACGGTGGGCGTGGTGGTGGGCAAAGGCTGCCAGGGTCTGTTCCCTGGTAAGGGAGAGGTGGTGACATTGTCACCCTCAGGAGGCGCAGGAGTGCAGGGATCTGAGGGGGATTTACTGAAACCTGGGGTTTGGGGCCGGAAACCCATCCAGTCCCCACTCACAGGCGGGCAAGGTGTGCAGGACGAACAGCTGCTGGGCTGCGTGTCCTTGACAAGCTCTCATCTCTGGGCCTGTTTTCCTAGTAGTTTGGGGGATAATCCAACAGCAGACTATCCTGGCCTGGAACGACCCTTAGAGATGATCTAATCCAGTTCCTCAACCTGTCCCACAGGGAGGACAAGCCTTTGGCTTAAGGTCACACTGCAGACAAGAGTCCAAGCCGGGATGAGAGCCAGGCTCGCCAGCATCGGGCTCTGTGCTGCTCCTCCCTCCCAAGCCCACGCGGAGCCCCTCTAGGCCTATTCAGGGGTCCGTGGGGCCCGAAGGAAAGAGGATGAAGGGGCTCTGGCCATCGATGGGAAAGCTATCAGGTCCACGCTGGCTGTGGCCTCTGTGTGGCCCTGCCCCCGGCAGCATTCCCAGGGCACACAGCCAGGGCTGCAGCGGGAAGGAGCCGATGGGAACCACCTCCCACCCTCCCTGCTCTGCTGCCACCAGGAAAAGAGCTGAGTCAGCAGCACTGGAGCAGGACACAGCTGGCTGTCTCTGGCTCTCTGGCTTGGAAAGCCTAGCATCTGAGAAGAGGGGGAAGGGAAGGAAAAGTGCGTGGGGGATGGGGAGAAGCAGGCTGGGGACAGAGGGGTGGTTTTGTCCGGGCCTCTTATGTGGCCAGCACTGGGCTCCATGCCTATTGGGCTGCCCCTCTGCAGGGGAGGCTGCTGGTCCCACGTAACAGGTGGGGAGGCTGACCCCGGGAAAGGCACCTGACTGGCCAGGTTCTAAGGCCAGCTCCTTCGGCTCCATAAATGCCCCCAGAAAAGGACCCCTTGTTCGCCTGGGTGCATCACAGTTGGCTGGGGCCAGGGCAGACAAGAGAGCAGAAATACTTTACTATTCTTCCTCCCGCTCTCACACGCAGCATGCCTGAAAGTCCTCCGTCTGCACATCACCCCTGGGTCTCCCAGGGTCTCCCAGCCAAGGGTCTCCCCAGCAGGCCAGGTACCTCGGAAATGGAGCTCCGGCCCAGGGGCAGACAAAGCTGGGCGATGTCTCAGCAACACCGCCTTCTCCAACTGCGACCTTGGGCATGTCTCCCTACCTCTGGGCACGCGGGAAGTGAGGAAGCCAAGGCCACCTGACAGCCTGGTGGGACACCTAGTGGGTGCTTCTCCTTGTTAAACTCTGGGTGCGGGAGGGACTGAGCCCCTTCTCCTCATGCACACAGATGAGCAAAGGGAGGCACGGACTCACAGACTCCGAACCCAGCTCCTAGCCACATTCACCTTCCAGCCCAGGGTCGGGAGAAGGTATAACAATAGTGACGTTTTAGTCAGTGCTTACAAAGCCGCGGAAACCCTGCGTGTATTTAAAAAATAAAATGCGTGCCTGCTCAACAGGGAGATCCGGACCAGTCCTGGAATCGGCGGTGCGAGTTGTGACTGGCAAGTCCCTGATCCAGTTGTTCAAGGACGGAAACCAATTAAGAAACCAAACAAAGGAAACCGTGAGCGCCACCAAGTGGGGAGAGGATGGTCGCGTCTGGCGGCCTGAGATGCTCCCATCCAACCTGGCACCCACCCCACAGCACCCATCCCACCCCCTTCTCAGCGAGCTAAGGATGTATGGGAGGGGAGGGAGAGGATGCTGAGCCCACTGAGAGGCGCTAGGGGCTGGCTGGGGCGCCCATGCCCTCACTTGCTCTTCCAAACCCCACTCTCCACCAAGTGGGCAGAGGGCCCAATCGACCCTGGGTCTCCCACCAGTGCGCGCGCTCACTGGGCTCCCTAGTTCTACGGAGCCCCTCCTTTGACTAGCTGGGTGGACTTCACTCTCTGGACTCAGTTTCTCCATCCTGGGCTTTCTGCAACCCATGATTGAGCCATCCTAAAGGTGTTAATCCGAACCGGATGACTTCAGAGGGGGAAACTGAATCCCCAAGAGGTCCAAAGAAGAAAAGAGCCGGCCAGCACCGTCCCAGGCCCATTGGACTCTGTTCATTGTTACAGAAGGGGAAACTGAGGCTCAGGGAAACGGGGGCAGCAACTGGCTCCCTCCCTACCGCTCATCTTCTCCGACTCTCTCGGCAGAATTGAGGGAAACCCTCCCCCCCCCCACCCCAGGCCCGGGGAGCCCCTCCATCACTACCCGCTCATTCTCAAGCACTTGGAAAAGACTGCCACCGTTCGCGGCCATACTCAGCACCACTCGGGGCTCGGCTAATCCCGACCCCCGCGGCGTGGACACCCGCTGGCGCGAAAACCGAGACGCGTCTCTGCTGAGCCTCCGTCCGGGGAGGCGGAGGCGCAGGGGTGAGGGAGGAACGGCTGTGGCGTCGGGGAGGAGCCTTTGCGCGTCCAGCGGTGAGCGGAGCGGGACAGAGCCGAACAAAGCCGAGCTTGGCCGAACAGAGCCCAGGGCTGCCGAGAGCTACCGAGCCTAGCCGAACAGAGACGGACCCAGTGAGCCTGACCGAACTTTGCCGAGTCTGACCGAATGTATCCGAGTGGGACCGAATAGAGCCGAGTCCGCCGGTATGCAGCAACGGTGTAATGGAGGCCCTCGGCGCCCCCTGCGGGACACAGAGCACAGAATCCCGCGACAGTCCTGTGAGATAGGGTTTGGAGCCCGTTTTATGGATAAGGAAACTGAGGCTCCAGGAGGTCCCCAGGCTAACCTAAAGGCACTCAGGTCTAAGAAGTGGAGGCGCTGGGGCTGGGACACGGTTGTGGGCCGAGAGCTCACTTGCCCCTGTAATGTGTATTGCGTTTGCTTTGTCCTCCTCGTCATTGCGGCCATTTGATTTTGGCCGGAGGAGAGACCCGCCCTGCGTGAAGAGCAGACCGAGCCCCCTCTTCTCACAGATGGGGAAACCAAACAGGCTCCGGGCTTGTTGACCGAGTGCGACAGGGCCAGCAGTTCCTGTGCAAATATTGACACATTTCCTGCTCATTAAAGCAGAGAGCAGGACGGGGTGGCCACGTCCTGCAGTCCCCCTGCCCCCTTTATCAAGGTGGCCGTGGAGGACATGGGCTCCTGGCTCCTACAGGCTGCGTCCCCAAATGCCTGAGCTGAGACCCGAGGTGTCTGGGGCCCTGGAGAATGCAGGTGTGACCTGGGTACTTTTTTGACCCTGTGAAAAAGTGAAGGCTGGTCTTGCCCTTCACACTCACACGCGAGCGTGTGCACACTGCCCAGACCTCCCAAGGCTGCGGGGCTTGCTGGACAGTGGCTGGGCCTGCAGGGGGCGACTGAGGTGCCCTGGGGCCTGGGCTGCCCCTCAAGCCTGTTAGGTCTTGCTGAGGGCATTGTCCGCCACGGCCCGGCAGCCACCAAGGAGCTGGCGCCAGTGGTCTCAGAGCTCTCTCCACCCGCAGCAGCACTCCTGGCACCCCAGCCGTCGTTTTTGCAGTTTTAAAAAGCTATAGCACTGGACTGGGGGCTAGGAAAGCCGGGTTCTTGTTCCCGTCTCTGGTGCTGTGGCCCTGGGCAAGTCACGTGACCTATGCAGGCCTCGCTGTCTTCAGCTGTGAAGCGGGTCTCAGAGCTGTTCTCAGTACCTCGGGCGGACGTCTCCCACGCCTCCTTCCCTGTGCGCAAACTCCCTCTTCACACGCAGCTGGACTATAACCCCTCCTGAGCTGACACCCACCCCTACCCACGATGGGTTCGTGCTTCTGCCGAAACCGCTTCTCAGGTTTGCTTAACGCATGGCACCTACAATGCACCAGGCGCTGTTCTAAGCTGTTTATAAATATGAATTCATTTAAACCTCCTAACAATAGAGACATCTGCTCTTATCCTCATCTCAGAGAAGAGGAAACGGAGGCACAGAAAGCTTAATGAGCTGGCCAAAGGTCAAACAGGTAATGAATGGATGAGCTGGGAGTCAAACCCAGGCAAGTCCAGATTGGAGGCGGGGGAGGCGGTGCTTGAAAACTGCCTCTTTCTCTCTTATCTTGGCTCCTGAAAGAGCGGCCTTGTACTTCTCCGCTTTCAGCTGGTTGCCCTTGTCAGCTGCCCAATAAACACTTGCTGAAGGAAAGAATGAACCAGTTAGTCCATGAGTCCTCCAGAGTCAGGAGTGGGGGGCCGCTGCCTCTGTTCTGCAGGCGGGGCATTGTATTAGTTTGCAAAGGCTACTGTAACAAAGCATCACAGAATAAATGCCCGCAGCAACAGGAATTTATTTTTTCTGGGCTCTGGAGGCTGGAAGTCCAAGATCACGGGGGCAGGCAGGGCTGCTTCCTTCTGCGAGGGGCTCCAGGCCTCTCTCCCAGCTCCCAGGGTTTGCAGGCACCCTCTGGCGTTCCTCGGCTTGTAGAAGCCTCGCTGCAGCATTCTCCTGCGCGCAGGCCTGTGTCTAAATCTCTCTAAGACCACCGGTCCCATTAGACTGGGGCACACCCCACTGCAGTATGACCCTATCCTAACCACCTACAGCTGCACCCTTGTGATTCTAGCCTCCTTTGGAGTTTATTTCCAAATAAGGTCACATCCCAGGTACTGGAGGTTAGGACTTCAACATATGAATTGGGGGTTGGGGACAATTCGACCTAGCACAGGAATTAGCCTTCTAGGAGGGCCTGTCCGACACCATCTCTGTCCCTGAACTGAGCCTCCCATTCCCTGCAGGCCTGCAGCCTCCAGGCCTTAGCGCAGCCCTCTGCTCCCGGTGCAGCCCCCGCCGCTGACCCTCCCCACAGTCCTGCGCCCCCAGAACAAGCTTCACTTCCCTCCCCACCGGATGGTGACACATTTACTTGCGTGGCTGCCTGTGAGTGCCAAGAGTACAAGAATCGGGTCTGTTTCCTTCCACTGCACCCCCAGCCCAGTGCCAGGAAATCTTTGTGAACTTAATGAACTGTGCCCAGAGAGGTGATGTGAATGGCCCAGAGCCACACAGGAAGTTCATGGCAGAGTGGGCCTAGGGCCCAGCCCTCCCGACCTCGGGTCCCGTGACTTTTGGGGGATGCAGTGCCCTCACAGCGGCCCAGTGGACTCCCCAGGACCTCCCCGTGATGGGGGAGCACACCGAGACCTTGGCGGAACCGCGGCCCTGCACAACTCCAGGGAGAGCCCCTCACATTACTGCCTGTGGTTCTCATGCTTTTAGAGTGTTTTCTTCTGTGTCTGTGGAGCCCAGCCTGTCCCCTTCCCAAGGGACAGTGGCCTCTGTCTCTACAACCCCTTGTAGGTGAGGAGGCCCTGAAGCCACCCCTTCTGCATGGCCTAAGGACCCCCAGCTCCTCTCCTGCTCATGCTGATGAAATCCCATCCAGAACGTGGTGGCTGTGGGCTGTTGCCTGGCAACCACCCCTGAGAGACAAGTTCAAGGGGAGGTCTTGGGTCTGAGCCTGTGGGATGTCTGGAGAAGAGGACTCAGTAGGGAGGGTCATCACCACCCCTTCCTGCGCGCTTAGCCTCACAGCCCCGGAGCTGCCCCTCACCCTACAGTCCCTGCGGTTCCCGTAACCACAGATTCCAGCCCCAAACCTCCATACAAGTTCCCTTTGTCCCCCTGCTCCTCCCTGCTTCCTGTTTATTCAGGGTCACCACCTTTTACAAATCCAAAGAAGGCTAGAGTCACAACGGGAAGATCGCCCCCTGGAGTTGTGGAATGGAATTCTCCTCATTCATTCATTTAGTCCAAATGCTCCCATGAAGGGCCCAGTGCTGCCAGGCCCTGGAAACAGATGCATCAGGAACAGGCCCTGCCTGGAGGGACAAGGCTAGTGGGACCCCCCCACACACACACACACGTGCACATGAGCATGCACAGACAGCGACACACGGTGTGGTGGGGAACCCGGGGGGCTGCGGGGCCCAGTAGCAGGAGGCGGGACGCTGGCCTGGGTACCACTCCCACCCAGCCCTCACCCCCATGGATACAGCTGAGATGCCCTGAGCACCTACTGTGCACCTGAACTGTGTTTACATCCCCACCCCCGCCCCAGCCTGCTATTGCTGTGGCCTGGCTGCCCGCCCCCCCACCCCGTGGCCATTGCAGTCTGTCCCCCACCCAATTCCTACCCCACAGGTCAGGCCAGACTCTTCGTCACAGAGTTCTTGCTTCTCTCTGGCTGGAAGGATGGTCACATCACCCACACCTGGCCAATCATGGCCCTCTATCACCTTGTCTTTGGTTATTATCCCGAGGGGCCACCATGTGACCTAGGTGGAACCAATCAGCTTCCTTCCATGAGATTTGAGATTTGGACTCAGAAAGAGAGTATATCTACTGCTTTTTCACCAAGATCTGTAGGAGTGCAGGCTCAGGAGTGTCGGGCATCTTCCGTGTTCCTTGGAGGAGCGGGGCTCTGGGAGGCCTGGGCGTGATGCAGAGCTGAGAGATGGGTGCAGGCAGCTTCCTGATGGAGATGGATACACGTTCGCGCGCACACCCAGACACACGGCACCCAGCAGAGAATCGGCCTGGGCCCTGACTGTTGTCATGTGACACCGTCTTTATTGACAAGAGCTAGGGGCAGAAGCAGCAAAGGATTTCCCTGAGGGGTCTCCCAGCCACCCTTGCAGAACAGGCTCCCTGAGCCCAGGAATCAAGAAGGCAGGGCTGGCCAGGGAATGCCGGAATGCCAGGGGCCCTCTTCACTTGGACCCCCAATCCCCTAAGGGGGCTGCACACTCCCCTAAGTCCTGCCTCCATGATCCTTGGCCTCTGATCCCCAAGTCCACCTTTGTCTTGTCCTCACCCCCAAGAGCCAGATACAGAGAGGTTGTAGGATGAAGGAGAAGGGGGTGTAGCCGAGCCTGGCAGGGGTGGGCCACCTCTACTTTATAATCTGATACACCTCACCCCCACCCATTACAGTGTGCGGGTCAGTTTACCTGGCATGACCCATTTTCCTCCCCAAATCCCAGGAGTCAGGCAAGCTGGGACAACGGCACCCATTTTATGATGGGGAAACTGAGGCCCAGAGAGGTTGCAGCTAGGCAGGGTCTGGAGGTGTGTCAAAGATGTGGGTCTCCCAAGCCGGTGTGTGTGCTTTCCCCGAGGGCCGGCCACCCTCTGCAGAGTGGAGGCCTAGCCAGAGGTCCCACCGTCCCCGGGGCCAGGCTCACTGTGGCTCTCGGGGGTCATCTCTCAGAAGGCATCTCTCGGAGGGCGTCCTGGCTGTCCAGGCCCAGCCTTGGACCCTGGCCTCTCTCTGTGCTCCCACTTTTTGTCTTGCCCCCCCTGGACCTTTCCAATCTGCAGCCCCGGGAGAGATAGAGGGCGAGAGGCCCACTCCCGACCTGCCAAGCCTTGCTTCTCAGTGCGGCCATCAAGGCCCAGCCCTTCTTACCGGCACTGATAGGCCCTTGAGGGGTCTGGCCCTGCGCCTTCCAGGCCGTTTGCTTTTCCACCTGATGGCATCGTTTCCTTGAGGCTGGTCGGGCCAGGCAGCCCGGTTTCACAGATGCAGCAACTGGACTCATTCCAGAGGTGCCAAGGACAGCTCTGAGGTCATGGAACAGATCTGTCCTCCACCCTCCCCCTCCTGATGCTCATCCTCCTCCCTCCTCTTCCTCCCCCTTCCTCGTCTTCCTCCTCCTCTCAGCACTGTTTAGATCAGGGGTGTCCAACCGATTGGCGTCTCTGCGCCACCCTGGAAGAAGGAGAGTTGTCTTGGGCCACACATTAAATACATTGCAACCCGCAACCACAAAAAAGTCTCATAATGTTTTAAGTGCATTTACGATTTTGTGTTGGGCTGAATTCACCGCCATCCTGGCCACTGCGAGGGGAGGAACAGGCATAGTTTCTCCTACAGGGAGGTCCCCAGAGCTCTCAAAGACCCCAGACCCCCAGAGACAAAGGACACACAGTGAGCTGCTTTGGGGGTCGGTGGGCTGCCCTCAGCAGGGTCTGAGCTAGGCTTCAGGTGGCCTAAGCGGATGCGTTTTGGGATCCCTCTTTAAGAAAAGCAATACAAAATTTGCAAATACAAAACTAGACGCAGGGTCTCCAATGGGCCAAAGCAGTAAGGGACTCGGCAGCTGGACGTATGAGTTTCTTGGAAAATCCCCCTCTTCTCTTCGTGTCCGGGAGCACAGGAGTCCTGGCCTGACCACCTGGGCCGAGAGGGCCTGGAGGTTATCGGGTTGCTCAGCAGGCAAGGCCTGCTGCCCAGAGAGAAGAGATGGCTGGAGGCCTTGTAGCAAGCAGGGGAGGGCTGGTCGCATACCCCTCCCCTCCGTGGGGCAGGGCGTTCTTCTACTCCGGGCCCTGGTCCAGCTCCATGTGCACCTGGGCCCTGGGCCCTCTCCTACGAACCTGACGCTGAGCCCAGAAGACCCAGGCCTTGGTTTATTCCTCTGAGGGCCAAGATTCAAGCCAATCGGCCAGGATGCTCTGCCTCTGAAGGGGACAGCCGGTCTGCACGCATCCCCTTACCCTGGGCCCCACGCAGGAGGGTCAGCCCAGTGATGATGTCCCTCCAGTCTTCTCCCCCAATCACGCCCACCCCTGAGTCACAGGAGAGAATGTGAGGCCCAGACAGCGGGTCTCGGCAGCGACAGGATCTGAATGTCCCATCGTGGGCCCCTGGCACCTTGAGTGCCACGCCCTAGGCACACCCACAGCCTCTGCTCTGCCCTCAGGCCCTCCACAGGCCCCTACACACAGCTGACGCGCAGTGTGCCCGACTTCTCCCCAGCTGCGGGCTCTCGGGGTAGGAACTGCTGTTCCTTCCCAGACACGTGGCCGGGCAGCAGCTCCTGCCCACTGGTGCTCGGCTGTGCGATCTGACTCACCGGGTCCTTCATCTCCTTCTCTTCCCCCGGCTTCCCTGCCCGCTTCTTCCCAACCTCCTTCCCACCCTCCTCCCCATCCTCTTCCTCCTCGTCCTCCTCTTCTGTCTTCTCTGGAGGCCTGGCAGGGGGCTCCTGGCTCCGCACACGGCGGGACGGCCGGAGCAGGGCCCGGCGGAAGCCCTGCTGGAAGCGGTAGGAGAGGAAGCCGTAGAGGACGGGGTTGGCGCAGCTGTTGGCGTAGGGCAGCGCCACCACCAGGAAGTAGAGGCCGAAGAAGGCGGGCTCCTCGGGCAGCGGGCACACCACGTTGACGATGTTGAGTACGTAGAAGGGCATCCAGCAGAGGACGAAGAGCACCACCACGGCCACCACCATGCGCGTCACCCTGCGCTCGGAGCGCCGCCGCCGCTGGCAGGAGGGCGCCCACACCCGCCGTCCGGCCGAGCGCATCTTGACCACTATGAGCAGGTAGCAGAGGCAGATGACCAGAAGTGGCCCGAAGAAACCCAGCGCAGCCGTGTAGATGATGAAGCCGGCCCGCCAGGCCGCCGCCGGCTCGGGCCACTGCATGTGGCAGGTGCTCATGCCCCGGGGCACCCCTGAGAAGACCACCACGGGCAGCACCACCACAGCTGAGGCCACCCAGACAGCCGCGCTGACCATGCGGGCCACGGGCGCTGTGCGCCAGCGCGCCGAGCGGGTGGGATGCACCACCGCCAGGTAGCGGTCCACGCTCATGACCGTGAGGCAGAAGATGCTGGTGAACTGGTTGATGCCGTCCACGGCCATGACCAGGCGGCACATGAGGGAGCCGAAGGGCCAGTAGGACAGGGCATTCTGGGCAGCCAGGAAGGGCAGCCCCAGCATGAACAGCTCGTCGGCCAGCGCCAGGTTGAGGATGTAGACGTTGGTGACCGACGCGCTGGCCGTGTGCCGCAGGACCACGTAGATCACCAGCGAGTTGCCCAGCAGACCCACCACGCACACCACCAGGTAGACCAGCGGGATCAGGACCCCGCGAACGGCCAGCCCGGCCGCGCTCGGGGCCGCAGACACATTTCCCAGGGTGGCATCCAGCAGCCAGGCCGAGGAGGCGTTCCCAGGTTCCGAGGTCGCGGGCACCGATGAAGGGTAGCCAGGGGTGTCCATGCCTGAGCGGGGGGGCGGTCAGCAGTCAGCTATTGACCTGGAGGAGGGAGGACACAGCCAGGTCAGGGCTGAGAGGGCTTTCTCTCAGCTGCCCCTCCTTCATCACCCTAAACTCATGCTCAGCCAGAGTTTCACACGCACCCGCTCATCACTGCACGGGCCAGCGAGGCGGCCCAGCAAGGCACCCCCACCTCCCCGATGAGGAAACTGAGTCTCAGAGAGGTAGGCTGACCACCGGTATCACCATGGCTCAGGGATGCGGGCTTGCCTGGCTCCAAAGGGCAGGGGCCAGCACTGACCTATGCCCCGCCCTGTCCCTTCACCTGTGCACAGGGTGAGTGCCACACAAACGTCCACTAAAGGCATCAATGGGTCATTCAATCGGCCGATGACAACACCAGCACTCTTCAAATATCTCGGATGCCGGTGCATTTTATGTAGCAACCAATGGAGTCACGCTGCTCCATCAAACGACACTGGCCCTTTCTACATGTGAGGGTCGCAGCCAGCAGAGCCCCAAGTGGATCACCCACTGCTGTCGACTGAATGGTCCCTCACCAAATTCATGTGTCGGAATCCTAACCCCCAGTGGGATAGCATCAGGAGGGGGGACCTTTGGGAGGTGATTGGGTCACCTCACTGATGGGATAAGTGCCTTTGGAAAGGGAGACTCCGAAGAGGTCCCTTGCACCTTCTGCCACGTGAGGTACGCAGCAGAAAGATGACCATCTGTGATGCAGGAAGCAGGCCCTCCAGCAGGCCAGCACCTTGACCTTGGACCTCCAGCCTCTAGAGCTGTGAGAAATAAGTATCTGTTGTGTATACGTCACCCAGTCAATGGTAATCTGTTACAGGGGCCCGAACGAACTAAGACACCACCAACAGGTCTCAGCCCTCACGTCTGAAAACACTGCTGCCTATCATAGGGTCCTTAACCTTGAACTTGGGTCTCTAGACAAACTTCAGAGCATTCATGAACCCCCTGAACTCTGATAGCTCAGAGCTTTCATCAGATTAAGAACCGAGGGCTCAGGAGTATCCCCTGCGCTGGGAATCAGAGCCCGGGGGGCCTCTTCTGTCTGGCCCATCCCACTTCGCCCCTGCAAGACCCTGCCCAAGATGACTGGCTGTGAACCTGGGGCATGGGGGTCGGGCTCCTTCCCCCACCCCGAGAGGGAGACGTGGTAGAGAAATTCACAGCATGCAGGAAGTAGGCACAAGAACAGCCACCTCCCCCAGCACCAGCAAGCCCGGCTTCCCTGAGAAGAGGACGTGCAGAGGGGGCTCGGAGGTCGGTTAGAGCGTGCCCCCCGGCATAGTGGGAGCCAGCATTCCCGCTGACCTTGTTGGCACCTCCTTATTCACACCTCCTGTGCAGATGAGGAGCTGGGACTACTCGGGACTCCCCCCCGCCAGATTCGACTCTGCTTAAGGGTAGAGACGCTCTTACTCAGCTTTGGATCTTCCCTTGTCTCCCAACTGTCCCTGTCACACCAGCAAAAGCTCTGCATCAGTGTCTGAGGCAGCATGCAAATGAGCGAGAGGAACCAGAGTGGACATATCTTAATGCAAAGGGAGGGTGAACTGCTGATGGTGGAAATTCAGGCCCCGCTGGGAGAGGCCCCTGCTGGCTCCCTCAGCAGGACTTCCTGGCTCTCAGGAGGTCCAGTTAGGGGCCAGGGCTGAAAACTGGAGCCTCCCCTGAGCCTGGAGCTCCCCGCTTCTTCCTAATGATCCCTCCCCAATATCCATGTCTTCCTGCCAGCCCAGCACTGGGCCTGAAATGCTACCAGTTTGAACCTGGGGTCCGCCTTCCCCTGTCGGAACACCGCTTTCCAGATGCCAGGCTCCTGGAAAAGGGAGGTGCCACAACCGGAGCAAATGCATGTGGGTGGGTGAGTGTGCCTGCGTGCCCAGCAGGGTGACCTGGTGCTCCCAACGGTTCTGAGCCCCAGGCAAAGAACCCCTTGGCTGTGGCTTTTCCTGATGAGACCCCAGGCTGCCTGGGCTCAGAGCACCCCTCCCTGCTCCTCCAAGCCCAAGGCGAGACCCCCAGCCTGTCCCCAAACCACTCATCACCCCAGCTCTCATCAGCCCCCCCTGAGCCCAGGACGGACGCCGTCAGTAAGGGAGGGGCTCTCTGGACAGTCGGCTCATGAAGTCCTAACAGTGTTGCCAGCTCCTGGTCACGGAGACCGATCTCCAGGTTCTATACTAAGCTGGTGACATGTTGCCTCCTATGGATCTTTTGAGGAAGGCAGTAGTGTCTGTCATTGCCGATACATGGACAAGGAACGGAAGAGCAGTGAGTGCGCACGCTCTGGTCACGTGGCCGTGAAGGGGCAGAGCTGGGAGGACCTTTAAGACCACCCGCCACCCACCTCCACTTCCCAGGCTGGCAGACTGAGGCCAGGCCTGCGGAAGGCACTTGCCTGCCATCACGGCTGGTCAGGGCACCCAGCTGGCATCCGCCCCCCCCTCCACCGGCCATTCAGAGCTCCCGCTGGTCCTCAGGACCTTGAACTCCTAGGATCACAGACCCAACCCCCTAGATTGACTCTCGGAGGCCTAGAAATAGAATTTTAGTTTCTTCAAACTGAGTTGTAGAGCCAAAGATTTTTTGACTGCGTGTCCTTGAATCAGAGAAGATTAGAGTTCCAGGATACCGGCATCAGCCCTTTTTAGACTTGGAACTGTGGGATCTGGGACCTTAGAGCCCTGGCTTCTTCGGAGGGGGACCCTGCATCTCCCACTCACCCACCTGTCTCCCTGTAGGTGCAGCTTCCTCAGAGCGGCGCCTTGCCTCCGGGTGGCCAGCCCAACTCAGCACGGAGGCAGGAGGGGAGCCTGGGCTCCGAAGAGAGGAGCGAGCTGGGCAGACCTGATTGCCAGGCTGCAAGGATAGATGTCCCCAGGGAAGCCTGAGGGCAAGCTGCGGGGACAGCCTCCCTCCCGCCCAGTCACACACGTGTGCACCCGCGCACACAAGCACAGGCATTAACACACACATGCCGTCCTGGTGGGAAGACGGCGGACCCACCAGGCCCTGCCTTTGTACCGGGAATGAATGAGCTCTTCGCAGAGCCCCTGCCCCCTCAAAAGATGCCCTGCCTCCACCCTTATCTGGGCCCATCTCCCCTGACCAAGTTCAAGGGGCCAGGGTGTCGAAAGCCAGGCAGAAACAGCTCTCCGGGGGCGGCGGCAGCCAGACCTGCAATTTAGGTGCCGCCTTTTCTTTCAGGAGCTGGAATTCTGTGCATGATCTAGTTCATCCTGGGGGAGGAGGGACTCTTCCTCCCTGTCTGGTTTATCTTTGGCACAGCGCGCCTGGAAGCTGGGGGTGGACTCCTCAGAGGACGGAAGACCAGAGGGGGTGAATGGCTGCGCTGAGCCCCACAGCAATTCGGGACAGCGCTTTCCGGGCTAGCAGGCACCCCAGTGATTCCGCACGAGTGTGTTCCCCGCCCCTGCCCCTCCGAGTGCTGGCCTTCAGGCGCAGGGGCCCTGAGCATGGGTTGCTTTAACCTCGGTCGCTAGCACGGCACCCTGAATGTCGGGGAAATGGGAACAGACCAGGAAGTTCGGCGAGCGGAGCTCCCTGCGAGGCCGGGCAGTGCTCCTGGGCAGAGGCCTCCAACTCGCATTATGAAATCCTCGCAGAGCCCATGAGGGAGGGTGTTTAGAGAGGAGGAAGTTGGGGCCCAGAGAGGTTCAGTAAGTTGCACAAGGTCACTCAGCTGGTGAGCGGGAGGTCAGAATTCAAACCCAGTTCGCTCTACTCTGAAACCATCAGCACCCCCGGTCCTGCTGGCTTCCCTGAAGGCTTCCCTGAAGGGCTTAAAGGAGTCAGGCAGGGACGGGGTGGCTGTGGAGAGTGCAGGCTGAGGTCCCCGGGCGAGCTGCGCTCTGCTTGCCCTCTGCTGCCCTGGGCCTCCCCCCCGGAAGCCCCACACTGTGCTGGTCATTGCCCACCGAATTACTCCCACCCCAGGCCTGGGACCTGACCCCCAGGAACACACCCACGAGCCCTAGGATGGGGCTTATCTCTGCCACAGAGCGATGCGGCCAAACTGCGTGTGACCTTGGGCAAGTCACTGCCTTCCCCTGGACCTCATTTCCTCCTATTAAAACGAAGACGAGCGTACCCACCTCTCAGGGTTGTGGGGAAGGTTACTTGGGAGCGTGCTGAGCATAGCGCCGGGCACGGACAGGGACTCGGGGAAGCTGGCGCGGGAGCCGAGGAGGCATCTGGCTTCTTCCAGCTCTGACTCTCTGCTGTGCTGTGATTCCAAGATTCTAGAATCGTGGTACAAAATGCCAAGATTAATGTCCCCCCACCCCCACTACCCCCCAAGAGGTCATGGAAAGCCCCCTTCCTTTCTGGGCCTTCCTACCCTCTCCTAGCCACCAGCCCCAACCACCCAAATTTATCCTGGGTGGGGGTAGAGGGGTTCCAGGATCCCATCCTCCAGGACCCCACCCCAGTCCCACCTCCTTACCTGCCCGTGGGGTGAGGGATCCCCTCCTTGCTGCGAAGCTGGTAATCATTCTGCTGCCCCTCTCCCTGCACAGTGCCCAGCTGCCCCCCAAGCACCCCTTAGCCGGGGGCTGCACATGGTGCCCACTTGTAGACCACGTGCGGCCCAGGCCCCCTCCTAGGCCCCCGGTGGCCACGTCTGCCCACCGAGCCTCTTCCATCTGGTCTCCAGCCCTGACTTCCCACTGGTCCCTGGTGCGTCACCCCTCATCCCCAGGACACATCCTGGAGGGTCGGGACACAGATGGGGGTCTGCAAGCAGGAGCCTGCAGTGGGGATGGAGGGAGAAGCCTCCCAAGGAAAGATGAGAAATAGGGAACAGGAGACTATCAGGAGCCAATAGAGAGAGAGGGAAAAGGGAGGTCGGTCGGAGGTGGAGGGAGAGAGAGAGAGAGAGAGAGAGAGAGAGAGAGAGGACAGTGAGTGGGTGGAAAGCCAGAATGAGGGGGAGTGATGAGAAATACGTGACAGGGAGAAGAAAAGGAGGAGGAAAGAGAGCGAGAGAAGGGACGAGAGGGAGAGATGTGCAGAGAGAGCAGGAATAGAGATCGAGGAAGGAGGAAGGAGAAGGAGGGGGTGGCAGAGAGAGTGACAGAGAAGGATTGTGCCACAGATGGTGACATGGTGAGCCAGGGAAGGAGGGAGCAGGAGTGAGGGTGTGGGAGGGGCTGGGAGGAGGGGCCCAGGGGCCACAGAGCAGGTGCGGGTGAGGGAGGAGGGACCGGCCTGCTTAGGGGAGGAGGCCGGTGGTGGGGGAGAGGCCCCGTTACCAGGGAGATTTCAGCCACCCACGCTGGCCTTGGCTCCCATGGGGGGCTGGAGGGAAGAGAGTGGTGCTCAGGGAAGCTGGAGGCCTAGAGCCAGGGACCAGACACCCCTGCCCCCGGCCACCGTGGTACATGTCTGCTAAGGTGACAGCTGGGTCCTGAGGCCAGGTGGGTGTGGGGTTGGCCAGTGCCACCAGGAGCACTGAGAGTGTGGGGTGAGCACTGGAATGAGAGTCCAAGTTCCCGTCTGCCAGCTATGGGCCAGACACCAGCCGCAGAGAAAGGCCAGGTGGGGGCGTTAGTCCCGAGACCTGCCGAGTCTGGAGAGCCCTGGGCAGGGTGAGGTGTGGGAGGGCGGGGTGAAGAGTAAGCACTGAGGTCTCGGGGGGAGGGGCAAGAAAGTTGACAAAATTCCAAAATATAACAGTAATAATTGAAGACAATGCCTGTAATACAGTTCTACTGCTGGAAAGAGTAGAATTCTTTTGGGGGGAATAATATTTGGATTAATTGGAATTCAAAGTTAGTATTTCCCATCATCAAATCAGCTGCAAGTGGCCAGCTGTGAAATCCGTCCTCAGTGGCAGGCTGCAGGCCGGCAGGTGGCGGGCAGGTATGGCCCCCGGGTGTAAGGCTGGGCCTGGCCCTGCGCACAGGCCTGGCTGCCCCCAACACCTCGCCTCAGCTTGCGCTGACTGGCCGCGTGACCGTGAGCGAGTCCTCTTTTCCCTAGGCCTCAGTTTCCTCATCAGAGTTATGGGGAGGTTAGGCTACATCTGTCCTAAGACCCTCTTTCAGCGTGAGTAGTACAAACTCCTAAAGGTCGCTGAGTGATGACAGCTATTTTTATTAACAGCAGGCTGCTTCTCGCCCATTAACTTGTTTCACGGCCCCACACCCTTTCTGGTGAGTAGCGTCAATACGTCAGGTTTGCACATAAGGAAGCCGGGGCTCAGAGAGGGGACACAGTCCGCTCAGATCACACAGGAGAAGCTCGACAGCTTCGTGCACCCTTATGCACCTTGCCACGGAGCGGCCTGACCCCTTCTCAGGAGGGCAAGGGGGCACCAGTCAGGAGAAGGGCAGGAAGAAAGAAATGAGTCTTTGTTGAACACCTACTGTGTGCCAGGCCCCATTCCTCAGGACCAGGGCGGGACCTACTTGGTCATAGGACTGGTGTGTAGTAGGCCCTCAGAGAGCCAGGAATCCGGTTCTCCCAGATGTGCCATCCTGGCTTCTGCAGCGCACAGTAGGACCTGGCCCATCCCTGCTCGTGCCTGGAGCGCCCCACCTCTTGGCACTGTCCTTCTACTCGCTGTGGGCCCTGGGCGAGGCCCTTCCTCCAGGCCTCTCTCTCCTGTCTGGCCAAGTTGGTGAGCAGTAGGTGGGCTCAGAGGCAGCTCCTGGGAGTGAGGGAAGGGCGTGTGGCACTGGCTATTCCCGCCCCCCAAGGCCTCCCGTGGCTTTTCATCACCCACCAGGCTTTACACCCTCCCAGCCGTTAGACCTGCCCCCCTACACCCCATCTTCTCCTCCGCCGATTTCCCCCGCCCACCTGCTGCTCCAGCCACACCCAGCCTCATCCACTCAGGTACGAAGTCAGTCAGTCCTGCATTCACTCACCAGGCAGGTGAGCTCAGAAGTTCTCTCTGAAGAGGGGACAGCAACTGAGCGAATGTCTGGGGAAGGGCCCCAGGCAGAGGGAAGGGCAGGGTCTCAGAGCTGAGGTGGGGACAAGCGTGTGTGTTTGAGGGAACGGGGGTACACCGGTGTGTCTGGAGAGGAGGGAGGTGCGGGGGTGCGGCTGGGGTTGGGGAGGTCCCTATGCCAGGCTCTCCATCTCAGCCGGGTGGGGCGGGAGCCTCCCAGGCGCGAGCGTTCGGGGCCTGATTTCTGTTTTCCAGTTGCTCACGGGTCAGAACCGGCGTCGGTTCTCCTCTGGGCCTTGGCACAGGCTGTGCCCACCCCGCCCCCACCCCAGGCCACTCTCTCCCCCAACCTCCACATATGGGATGACCTAAGTCCTCCTCAGGGGTCCTGGCCTCGGTCGGCTGGGCCCCACTCCTGGACTTCTCAGAGCCCCCTGCCTCCTCCGAGTGACCTCTAATCTGAGCTCATCAAGACTCAGCTCAAGGGGCCGGTCCTCCGTGCGGGGCTGTGGGCTCCGGGGGGAGACTCTGTGTGTGTCCCCGGGCCTGGCACGGTCCGGGCACAGTAGGCGGCTGCTGCATGTTTCATGAGGAAAAGAGGATAAATAGCTGGTCACTGGGCGAGGGGGAGGGGGAGGGAGGCTAAGCCGAGCATCCGCCAGGTGGGTGGGGGCGGCAGGCTGCAGGGGCGGCGAGGGGTCCTGAGCACCAGGCTGGGGACAGGTGTGGCCCGAGTCAAACACCAGCTCCCACCCAGGGGCCTCCCCCAGTAGAAATGCCCCTGGGCAGGCCGGGCAGAGGGAGGAAGTGCGACTCTACACCTGTGAGCTTCGGGGGGCGGGGGAGGCTGGGTGTCTGGGAGCCGTGTGGAGGCCCTGCCCCGCCTGGCATTGCAGTCCTGGACCTGTCACCTCGGTGTCTCCTGTCCGCCTGGTAACCCGGAGGGGCTGCCTGGCCTGCCTCCCCAAGATAGGACGATGTGACACAGGTCTCCTTCGTCACACCCTGGCCCTCCCAAAACTAGGGCCATGTCTGCACCGCAGAATGGAGGGCTCCCTCAGGTCCAACAGATGTGCCTCCAGAAGGTGGTTTTCCAGGAGCCGGGGCCCAGGTTCCTCCCACCCCCGAGAGCCAGGACGGAACCCGCCCTCCCCTGTGCCCCCCCCAACACAACGCCTAGGCCAGACCGAACCCCAGGGCAGCGGGGGGGGGGGGCCTCAGCTCCAGATGCTGAGGTTTGTCCTCTCAAGTAAGACAAGCTGAGCCAAAACGCCTTCCCAGCCAGCCCCTGGGGCTTTGTCACTGGAGTCCCCATCAAGGATGTCTTCTGGTTCTTCAGTCCCCGCTGGGTCCTGCTGGGGCTGAATCTCAGCTTCACCGTTTATTTGCTAGCTGTGTGATCTCGGATATGTGACTTAACTTCTCCGAGCCTCGGTCCCTCATCTTCATAGCCCCTACTGCCCAGGGTGCTTTGAGGGCGGAATTACTTCTACAGCCGTTCCCAGGGACGCTGCTCCGGGTTTCTTTCACACCCTGAGCCGGCAGGCTCTCCAGGGCTGTTCTGTCAGCACAAGTGAGGGAGCCCAAGGGCGAAACGCTCAGGTCTCTCCTGTGATACATATGCTAACAATCCACTGGCCGAAAGCCAGTCACGTGGCCAAGGCTCGCGTCAGTGGAGTGGGAGACGATGCCCGTGCCCAGGACGTGGGGGTGACAGATGGGAGTGATCACCGGCTCGGTACCGTCAAATCTACCCCAGGCCCGATAATCAGGCTGGGGGCTCACGGCCTCCTGCTCTGTAGCCAGTAGCCAGAGGCCTCGGGGCCAGAGCTCTCTGGCTGGATGTTCCCTGCTCGGGTTTAGAGAGGAGTGGGTGCTGGGCTGGACAGTGTGGAGGTGAAGGCCTGGGGTCTAACTGGTGCTTAAACGGACTCCCCAGCAACAGCCCTCTCTGCCTTGTTCTCAGCCTCCTGCTTCGCCATCTGTGATGTCTGAGCTTCCCACTCGGGAGCCTCCCTGGGGTTCTGCGAGGCCAGTTGGTTTGCATCTCTTCAGGCCCCACCCCCGCCCCTCCCCCTCCCGCCCCTGCACGGAACAGCAGGCTGTCAGGCTTGCCTGGCCGGGGCTCTGTTAAATCATTTACCACTTCTCCATCTGCTCTTCTGCTTGGGTGCCGTGGTTGGGGTCACAGGTGTCTCCTGGTTTCGTTGAAGACGAGAGTTTGTGTTTCTGTTTCATGTTCTCCTTGTTGTCGTGGCTGCTTTTCCTCGAGGTTGCGGGGGGCGGGGGGCAGAAGCCTCTCTACCCCGGCACCCCGAGCCCAGAGTGCCTTCCTTTCCCAGAGCACTCCCGTGATGCGTGGATCAAACCACATGCTGGGTGTCGGTTTACGCGTCTGTCTCTCCCACTGGCCCCCAGGGAGCAAAAGCTGCGCCCCCGCCCCCTCACCTCCAGCCCCAGGCACAGTTGGTGCAGAGCGCAGGGTGAGTGTGTGTGAAGTGAACTGAGTTAAACTTCAGATTATACAGATGACTGCCCATCACTTCACCTGCCTTGAGGCCTTCAGAAGTCTTCTAGAACCCTCCTAGACCTGTCTCCATCCTGAGAACCTACTTCCCATATCCCACAAGGCCTGGGTGGAGCAAATGTCCCAAGGGGTGAACAGTTCTCCGGCAACGGGTGGGTAAAGGGGGCAGGGAGGAGGGTAAACGCTGAAAGAAAAAGACAGCAGGAAAGATGCTTCTCAGTCTGTTGAGATCTTGCTTCCAGATGAATCCTCTCTTTGGCTCAAATACATTTTTATCTAAAATTTTTTTTTAAAGATTGCAGGGACTTGGGCTCTGAAAAGTCAGTAAAAATTGTTGGAAAAATTGAAAACTGTTTCAGTATGCCATTTTATCCCCTCGTGACTCTGTGGTTGGCTGGGCTCAGCTGGGTGGCTCTTCTGCTCCACGTGGTGTCAGTTGGGGCTGCAGTGGCTGGCCCAGTCAAGATGGCTTGTGCCCAAGCCTTGATGGCTGGAAAGCTGGGCTCACTGTGTATCCAGCATCTACCAGGTGCCAGGTCTCGGCTAGGGTCATGGTGACCTATTTTAGTAGAAGGGATATTTCCCTGGGCTCTCTGGAGATTCAGCAGCTCCCAACTGCGCTGAGCTCCTACGAGTAGGGCCACGCCTGACCTTCCCTCAAACCCTGTGTTCAGTACACAGCCTCAATCAGTATTTGCTGAATGTCCACATTTTTTAAGGCATCTGAGAAACACAGCTGTGTTTGTAAATGAGGAAGATCCCCCAGGTCGCCTGGTGGAAGCTGGAGTATAAGCAGAGACCGTGGAGGCTGGGAGGCCAGCGCACAGGTGGTAAGTTCTGTCCAGGGAAGAGATGCAAGGCCTAGAACAGGGAAGGGCCGTAGGCCAGGTAAGGAGATGGGTTGAGCAGACAGTAGGAGCCAGACTCATCCAGGCTTGGTGGCAGGTGAATGCTGGGGTGAGAGAAGGAGAGGAGCCAGGGGGACCGCCAGGCCTCCGCTTTGGAGGAAGGAACCAGGAGCCCCCGGGCTCCATGCTGGAGAGCCGCAGATGAAGTATGCGAAGTCTTGCTGGCCGGTGCTTTCCTGCCCACCAGGCCATGACTGCGTGGGGAGGGGCCACGTGTGAGGCGTTGGCCGGGGTGGATGGGTGCTTAGGAGTGGTTGCTGTTGAGTGAGTGAGCAGCACTGTGCTGTCAGCTCCTGCCCACAACCAACAGCTCTTCCTGTTTCAAAACAGGTTTCTCTTTCCTATCTAAAGGGCCTCCAGTTCTCAGCCTTCTAGAGCAAAAACAAGTGATTCACCCCGTGTTTCTGGGCCTGCTAAGCACGATCACACAGTGGAAAGAAGAGCACGGAGCTAGAAGTCCCGAGACCTCAGTTACAAATGCTATCAGCTCAGACTAACAAAAGGTCTGGTCAACAGCGAGGAAACAAATGGGCAGTTTCATTTTCCTTTCGTTCCCACGATAAGGGAGCCATTGACATTGGTTCGTAAAAAAATCCAGGTATTTTTATTTTTCTGCTCCTCTATTCTTAGCATGTTAGCCTGTGTCTTCATATTGCTCGTTTCGAGTTTGCAAGAAGGCTGCTGCAGCTCCAGACCTCTCATCAGTATTCAAGGCAGGGAAGGGGACAGGACCAAGGGCAATGTCAGCAGGGTCTACCACTTTTTAAGGAAGAAGACAAAACCTTTCACAGATGCCACCTCTCCAGATGATTTTTACTTATATCTTGTCAGCCAGAACTGTGCGATCTTGGAACCCCGGCTGCAAAGCAGGCTGGGAAAACAAGTAGTTTTGTCTGGGGTTAGGTACATTGCCACCCTGCACAAAACTAGGATTCTGATAGCAAGGAGGATGGGTGCAGTGCTAGGGGGTGGGAAAGTAGAGTATTTGTCTCAGTGAGGTAGGCAAGCTCCAATCCCTGTGCCCTCCGGTGCTCCCTTGTCCTTCTCTGCACAAAAAACCTTCTAGCACCTACCTTGGAAGGCCCATAGGAGGATGAAATGAGACAGTATGTGCCAGGTGAGACTCCACAACTGTGAGAGAATTAATTTACTGACATTATGGGACTAAAGCAACGATTGTGCCCACTCTGAGGCAGGCTCAGGGAAAGAAGCCCACCCTTGGCATGCAGGGGAGTTGGAGGAGCAGAGGAAATTATTCGAGGAAAGGGGACCAGATCAGCTGTGCAAAGGCCTGGGGTTAAAGAATGTGGCTTTGAGGAAATGAGCGTTCCTCTGATGGCAGAGGTGTGAATGTGGGAGCAGGGACAGAGGCAGGGTGTGGCCAAGGTGGCTTTGAGGAAGTGAGTTCATTCGGAGCAGAGGTGTGAATGTGGGAGGAGGGAGGGAGGCAGGGGACCTGGGCCACCAGGCAGGGCTGACTCCAGAGGCCCCAGGAAGAGCGGGAGGCAGAAGGAGAGTCCCCTCAGACTCGGGCCTACTAGAGGAGGCGCTGCGCTCTTTTAGACACTGAAGGTTCAGGTGGGGGTTCTGACCTGCCACATCTGTGTTCCTGGGGTGCATCCGTCTCAGTGTGGGTTTTGTTTGTTTCATAGAGAAGTCACTTTAAAAGCAGCCAGCTCCTCTGAGTTGAAACTAATAGAGCTGGGGGTTTTCCCCGCACCCGGTTCCTTTCTAGAGGGTGAGGCTCCTGGGAGGCCGGTGAGCTCAAGAGCCCAGCCTCAGAACTTCAGGACTTGGGGGGGCAGTGGGGGTGGCCGGGAGTTCTGGGAGAGAAAAAAACAGAAACTCGAAGCAACTCACTGGCTGGGTACTGGGGACTTCTGAGCTGTCCGGGTGGGGTTTTCTATTGCTTTTTTTATTCCTTTATTTTAGCCTCTCTAGTTATGTCAGAAATGCGTGCGCACCTGGATGATTCCCCCGCCCCCAACCCAGAACAGGACCTGGCCCAGAGTGAGTGCTCCCTAACTGAATGAACGGGTGACGTTTAGAAGGAGACGCGGAATTGTCTGCGGGACAATGACCGAGGGAGCAGCAAGTCTGGCATTTGTAACTTGGCGAACACCAAGGTGACCAACTCTGCACCAGGCACCACTGTGCTTCATGGATGAACTTCAAGCCCTAAACCGCCCTGCCTGTCTTTTAAAGAAATTCTCCTTTGCTTAGTGACTGCTGGGACTGGCACCGCTTCCTTACGTTGTTGGGACACCTTCCTGTGACCTCCAGTAGTAGTGGCTGCAGGTTTCTAGCTGCCTGACATCCATATCCCCAAATTCCAGTAAGACCCTCAGCCTCCATTTGGGGAGCAACCCCTCCACCCTGGTGCATGTGGTTTGGACAAGGTACCTCCACGCCTCAGTGGAGTGGTCCAGGCCCAGCCAATCAGAGCACAGCAGCTCCCTACCAAATACGATTGGTAGACAAGCGATGCAAGACCTAAGCTGGTCCAATCAGAGTAAATCTTAATTAGAACCTTGCCTGAGGCAAACACTTGCTCTTTCTTGCTGAACTTGAACCTGGAAGGATGAAGCCCTGAGAGCCATCTTCCTGAGAACGAACCAGACAGCAGAGGACAAAGCAAAGAGGGGCAGGACAGGGGGCCCTGGAGACGTCACCTGAGGCCCCTCGATCACGCTGCACGTGAAGTCACGATATTTCCAAACTTGAATCAACACCTTTATTTCCTACTTAAGCAGTTGAATTGGGTTTTCTATTTGCGATAGCAAAAGTCCTGACTGGCAGGGTCTGAAAGTTTCAAGGCTCTCACAGGTAAACGCAGCTCAGGAACCTGTGAGCGGAGCAGAAAGCCTCGAGAGATGGCAGGAGGCAGCTGGACCCAGGCTTCGGATGGGCTGCGCGATGCCCACCGCGATTTTAGAAAACCTGATTTGTGGTATGTTGTCCCAAAAGGAGCATGAAGACCAGAGGGACATAACTTCCGAGATCCGCATCGGAGCTCAGTAGAACTTTCAGGCAGGCGGGACCACCAGCGTTGGAGTGGGCCGCCTCGGGAGCAGGGGAGAGGCCTGTCCCTGAAGATGCACGCATGGCAGCTGGCAACCGCTGGCCCCAAGTTTCCGGAGGAGAGTCAGGAGCGGGCGGGACTGGGGTTATGGGCAGATGCTGCCGTCTGCGGTGCTGGTGGTGCCGGCAGTAATTCAGGGGTGGCTTATCAGGTCCTGGGGCTCCCCTGGGGCCCTGGGCAGGAGCATGAGGGATCGGGGTGCAGCACCTAAAGATTCACACCTTCAGACCCAGGGGGCCTCCAGCTCAGAGGTGATCAGCCAAGCTCTGCAGCCATCTGCTAAGACACACCACAGGAAGGGGACAGCATGGCCAGCCAGGGTGCCCTTGGGCTTTAGGTGGGGGCCCTGGCAGGTCCAAACCGTCTGGCTGGGCGGACTGGGACAGCCTGGAAGGGAGACAGGCAGGGGGTGAGAATCTGGGGACAAGCAGGATCTACAGCCTGCTCACAGCTTTCCTGGCTCACAGCTCGTTCCCAACTCCCAGCTGTTTCCCGTCCAAGTACTAACCAGGCCTGACCCTGCTTAGCTTCCCAAATCAGACGAGATTGGGTGCGTTCAGGGTGGTAGGGCCGTAGACCCAACTCCCAGCTGTTGTTCGAGGTCGTCCCTCCTATCAGACCTGCCCAGCCCGCTCTGCCTCCACTCCAAGTCCTCTCCAGCCTCTTCTGCCCTGGTAATCTCTCAGCTCTGCCTTCCCTGCCTCCACCCCTGTGGGAGCGCCAGGTCTCCCTGCTGGACTGGGCCCCCTGGGTGGGAGGGAGGCGGGGCTGAGGCACGGTGACCCCTGGCCTTCCCGCTCTCCTGCAGGGAGGGCAGAGTGGGGGTCAGGGACACCCACGCCTTGGCTCAGGTCACCTGGCATTTTCTCATACCTTGGATCTTCCTTCTGGGACCTGGGCTCACTTGGCTGGACTGGCTCAGGAAAATGGGGAAACTGAGGCCACTGGCTTCTCCCCTTCTGTCCTGGTCTAAATGCCACTCCCAGTGAAACCGAGGGCCACTGGCAGCCAGAGCCTGCTGTGTGGCGGTGGGAAGGGGAGCGGAGGGGCCCCAAAGCAGTGAGGGCGGGGCTCTTACCCCTAGAGGATGCTGCAGGGGCGCTTCTGCGGCCGCGTGGGCTGGGGACAGAGGACGGCCCGGATTGCCTCATCAAAGACGGTCTTCAGGCCTCGCTGGGTGAGGGCCGAGCACTCCAAGTATTTCACCGAATCTGGGGCGTGGCAGCAAGCAGGTCAGGGGAGGGTCCAGGGCCAAACCCCCTCCCGAGACACACGACTGCGCCTGGCTGTGGGGGCCACCTGGGCTGTGTCACTCAGAGGGGGAACTGACCCCTGTGCCTGTTTTCTCCTGATGTCAGTGGGAGGGGTTCTGACCCACAAGAGCAGGCCTGTGCTTTTTTTGGACACATAAGCGCTTAATCTGTGGAAGGGAGGCAGGAATTTAAATACTTTTCTGGGAAGAAAAGGGCTCAAGCTAGTGACCCAGCCTCTCTGTGCCTCAGTTGCTTCCAGAACTTAGCCGCTTTCCGGCCTCCACACTTCCCCCATGGGGCCCGAGGCACTCCGGGTCCCCTCACCAGGTCTTTCCAAGTGTCGCCTGACCATTCCTCAGCATCAACCCATTTTAAAGATATGGAAATTGAGGCTCCTAGAGGTGAGGTCGTTTGTCCAATGTCACACACCGCCATGGGGGACCTGGGGGCCTCAGCAGGAGGAGAGGGACTTGGAGAGTGCCTCCTGTCTCCCAGGAGGGGACAGGCCTCCTCCCACGAGACCTCTCAGGGCTGGAGCCGGGGCCAGACGGCGACAAGGGCAGCCTGAGTCCCCACTCCCAGGGCCAGTGTTCCATGGCCTTCTGGAAGGAACCTGTGTCAGTTCCACATCCGCTACAACCCAAACAGTTGCACTGAAGTGAGGCGACCGCAAATCCCTTCCTCAGGAAGCCCCCCTTCGAAGCTGCTCTGAGAAGGACGCGCGTGCCCACTGCCCCCCCACACCCCGCCACCCCGCTCCAGGGCTCCAGATATATCAGCGGTGATTACCAGCTGGGCCTGAGCTGCCCCCGCAGCTGCTCACTCCAGGGCTGGGGAGGAGGCTGGGTGGGCCGAGGCAGTGCTGTCCTCCTCATCAGCTGAGCAGCCACGCCCCTCCCCACCCCACTCGGGGCCTCCTCCCCCTGGGCCTGGGCAGGTCCAAGACAAGTTCAAAGTCTCTGCCCCTGCCCCCCACCCTCCCATCTGGGATCAGCTCCAGGAGGCATTAGCTAGAGGCCGAGACAGGGCCACCAGGTCATCTGCTTATAGAGGAGAAAGAACGTTGGGGGACTCCGCAGGCCGCCTTGTGCAGGTGGGGAGACTGAGGCCCACTGGCACCAGGTCGCACGCACAGTCAGTGCCAGAGCCAGGGCCAGCGCCCGGACCTTCCTGCCCCTTCCAACCCCAAAGCACGTGCCTTAGAAGGGAAATGGTCGCCTGCAGGCTGGAGAGTCAGTCTTTGGGGGAGGGAGTCCAGGGGGACAGGCTGGCCCAGAAGAAGCGAGGGCAGGGCTGCAATCCCTGGTATTTGGGAGGGAAACCAGCAGGCCCAGGAGCCAGCGCCCGCAGCACGGGGCCCGGGGCCCGGGGCCCGGGGTTTAAGCAGCATCTTGAGGTCCCTGAGGAAAGGTGGCCGTGTCACTAGGCTAGTCACAGGGAGGGGGCGGTGGCAGCTGCGGTTTCTCTTCCTGCGAAGAGATGTGAGTCCCCGGGGCCCTCCCAGTTCCTGCGGAAGGAAGAGCGGTGGGGCTGAGGCAGGGACGGGGGCAGGGTGTGAGGCCCGACTGACGCCGGGACCACCGAACTCTGGGCCTGAAGGACCCCGGGGCCAGGCGGAGTGTCCTGGGTAGCGGGGTCACTCCTCATAGTGGCCAAACCCACTGGTGGCCCGGGATCTGCAGGTCAGGGCCTGACCAGGGACAGCAGGTCTGGACGCCATGAAAGAGACCATCCCTATGTCATCACCTCTCTGGTGCGGGCTGCCCTGGGCCACCCGAGTGTGCCCCATGCCAGCCATTTGCCATGCTGAGTTCTAATCCCAGTTCTGCCACCTACTAGCTCTGTGACCTTTAAAAGTCACTTCACTTCTCTGGTGTGGCAATCGGGAGGCGGAGAGGAGTTGGGCTGAGAGGTCCAGGGACAGGGGGCGGGCGGGGAGGGGACAGAAGGGAGGCCCTCGCTCCTCAAGGCACAAGCACCTCCTCCAAGAAGCCTTCCTGGAAAAGCCAGACCCAACTTGGCTGCTTGTCCCCTAAGCAGCCACAGCACAGCCCACTCCATCCCTGCTCCTGTCTGTGCAAAACACACTTTGTTTCAAGATCTGATTAGGGGTCACACTGCTACTAATAATAACGAGCACAGCCCGCCTCCCACGTGCAGGCACTGCTCTCGGGGCCTCACGTGTGTTAATTCATCTAATTCTCCCAGCTGCCCAAAACCGTCACTATGGCCAGGTCTTCCTGATGAGGAAACAGGCACAGAGATGCTAAGTGATCCGCCCAGGGTCACACAGCCAGTCCACGACACAGCCAGGGTTTGAACCTCGCAGCCTGGCCCCCGAGCCCATATTTGTGATGAGCAGAGGCTGAGTTGGGGCCCCCTGCATCCAGCTGCCCTCTCCGAGCCCCAGCCCCGTACCAATCTCCTTGGCCAGTGCCAAGCCCTGCGGGTAGGTAATGGGCGCCAGTTTCTTCTCCTTCAGCCGCTCGATGGTGTCCTTGTCATCCCGCAGGTCCAGCTTGGTGCCCACCAGGATGATGGGTGTGCTGGGGCAGTGGTGCCGAACCTCAGGAAACCACTGGGTGGGGGGCAGGGACCAGAGAGAGGGCACACGTTTGTGTAGGCAGCAGAGGACAAGTGAGAGTGGGGGAGAAGAGGGGCCCCAGGGGGTGAGAAGGTAAGAGGTGGGCACGAGGTTGCGAGAAGAGACGTGAGGTTGTGCAGGGAGGAGGCACACGATCACAGGAAAAGAGGAGGCGTGACTTTGCGCAGAGATCAGAGGCAGGCATGAGGGTGTGTGGGGAGGAGAGAGGGCAAGGTTAGAGAGGGTAGAGTATGAAGCTGACACTCCCAGCCCCTCGGAGATCCCCTCCCAGTCTCATCCCCAGGGTCCCCCAGCCCTGGGCGGCACTGGGACCCTCTCTACTCATACCCTCTGCTGCCCCAGGGACAGGGGTCAAGTTACCGGGCCCTCCTTCCTTTTCTCAGGGTTACCTGCCCCCAGCCCCCCAGGCCCCTCAGGCGCTGCTCAGCCCTGCTCACCTTGGCTCGGACATTTTCATAGGAAGCTGGACTGACGAGGGAGAAGCAGATGAGGAAGACGTCCTGGGGACAGAGCAGGCAGGGGTCACCTGTGAGGGGTGCATCCCACCTGTGCCCCCCATGCCTGGCAGCACTGAGCAGTGGAGCCCAGGGGACACTGGGTGGGGGCAGGGATGCCTACCCGCCCATCACCAGGCGGCTGCTAGTTTACCCAGCGCTTCCCAAAGGCCAGGGTCTGTCCTTAGTGATTCGTCCTCACATAGCACCCTACTGCAGCGCTGCTGCCCCATTCCGCAGATGGGAAGAGTGAGGCCACCAAGGTTTATGGGTTTGCTGTCTGGAGCTCCAGAATCTGTACTCCTGACCAGGCACTCACTAACTACCCCGCTGTCTGGTTACCAGCCCCAGCCCTGGAGGGAAGGTCAAGGCTGGGGGGGAGTGGTGGCTGCCCAGCAACCACAGAGTCACCTGCAAGCTTCCTCCCTCTCTCCTCTCCTCACCCAGTACACCTGGGGTTCACTGCCCTGAGCTCCCAATTAAAGCCCCATCCTGGGTCTGCCTGCCCCACCCACAGGGAACCAGGTGGTACCAGATCCCAGGGTGAGGGGGATGGACTGGGAAGAGGGCAGAGTGGTGACTGGGGACTGAGGGAGGGCTGAGGGCAGAGGGAGGAGTCCCTGGCTGTGTCTACGGAGGACAAGGCAGCGTCCTCAGGCTGGGCCCTCATGGGGGGGGGTCAGGGTTCACCAGGCCAAGCTGGCCCAAGGCCACAAGGTGAACAGAGGCCAGCTGGCCAGGAAAGGGGGTGGGAGCTCACCGTCTGCGGATAGGAGAGCGGCCGGAGGCGGTCATAGTCCTCCTGCCCGGCAGTGTCCCACAGCCCCAGGTTCACGGGCTTGCTGTCCACCATCACGTTGGCCGAGTAGTTGTCAAACCTGTGGGGAGAAGGCAAGACAGAAGGGTCAGCCTGCAGCCCGGAGCCCAGGGCCCTCTGGTCTGGCCCTGCATGGTTTCCTGGTGGAGGCCCCCCAGAGAGGGCCTGCGAGAGGACCAAAGGCACACGGCACCCTGCAGTGAAGTGGGGTTCCTCTTTTTTTTCATGACTGACTCACAACCTAAAGAATTTTAAACTCCAGTAAGCATAAAGGGGACAACATTGTCTCAATCATGTTCCTGCCCTCACCCATCCTTTGGAGA
Organism: Trachops cirrhosus; assembly: GCA_028533065.1. NCBI lineage: Eukaryota > Metazoa > Chordata > Mammalia > Chiroptera > Phyllostomidae > Trachops > Trachops cirrhosus. Next base: position 6,804,140 of record CM052539.1, on the reverse strand, counting down.
GGTGCTTTTTCAAGGCTGCATAATATTCCTTGTAAGTTGCATCAGAATAAATTCACCTACCTCCTATGCTGGACACTGAGGCCAGTCACCCAGGATTTGCTACCCTAGGGTTTATCCCCGCCTCAGGCTGGGTAACCGCAGAAGCAAACCCTTCGATGAGGATGTGGTACAAGTGGTTTATTCGGGACATGAGCCCGGGCACCTACAGGAGGTCAGAGGGGAGGAGACGGGGAAGGGGCAGCAGCAGACACAGGGCAAGCGAGGGACCTGTTACTGCTGTGGGTGACTGGGGCTGGGGCCAGCCGGGGCCACCTGGGAGACTGCAGGGACCACGCTCAGGGCGCGCCCCCGCCAGAGGTGGCAGGGAGCTAGGGTATCATACACCATCCCCATCTTCTGCTAGCAGAGGGATGTCCCGGGTGTCCCTTCCCTGGTTTCCCAGCACACCCTGAGGGCACACGGAAGCTGTCAGTCACGGGAGGTTTGGGGAAAAGCCACTGGCACGTGCCGGAGAGACACCCCTGACGCCGGCAACAACTGCTGGCCTCTCCCCGCCCGCTGACAGCAGAGAGGCCTCCAGGGCAGTACAACGAGCTGCCAGCGTTTTAAAAAATGATTCGATTCAACAGTGTTTATCGCAACACACACCCCTGAGCAGAAGGTGCTGGCTCCTCATGCTGTGGAAGAGAAAGCTGGGATCAGAGAGGTCTAGAGACTTGCTCTAGGCCACACAGCTAGTGAGTGACCGAACTAGGTGAGACGCTAGTGCTCACTGACTTGTGCCACGCCTGGGCTTCCACGGATGCTCCCTGCCCTGTCCCTGACGGCTAGAGACACCCCTGTCTCTCTCCACTGAGGTCACCCACACAGGCCACTGTCTCCTGACCTGGCCCACGGAGGCCTCAGACTCTTCCAGTTTCTCTTCCTAGTCCTCCTGACCAACCAAGCCGTTTCCCAGGCCGGGCTCCCACTGCCTGCCTCCCTGAACTTGTTCACGCTGTGTTCCCTGCTTGGAGTGGCTGTCCACCTGTCCTGGTCCAAATATTCCCACCCACACTCCCCAGGCCTCTGGTCCTGTCTGCACCTCTCTCTCTGGATGGAATACGCTTCTACCCCCTTTTGCCCTTATCTCCTATTCATGCTTCAAAACCCTGCCCAGGCCGCCCCTCCTTTGTGGAGAAGCCTCTGCACCCCCTCCTTCCCTGTCCCCCACATGGACAGAGTTCGTCATTCCCTCCCACAGGCACCTGCTTTGCCTTGACCATGAGCAGGCACTTCGTGTGCCTCTGTCCCACTGTGTGAGCGGGGCCCATGCCTGCTCCAGCTCTGCAGTCTCAGGCCTGGCAGCAAGGACAGATGCAGGCGGAACAGAATTAAAGCAAACTGAATGGAAGCCCTCGGATGTCACCTCCTCCATGAAGCCCTCACAGAATGCTATTCAGTAACAGGCTGCAGAAGCTCTGACTCTTCAGAGTCATTCTGAAGACACCTGTCCTGGGACAGACCATGCATACCAAAAAAATAAAGAAAAATTGCCAGCCTGATGTTTTTAACACACCATGCTAGGTCGGCCCTGGAGAGCGTGCCTGGTCACCTCTCAGTCACTCAGGTGACCTTGGTCCTTCCTGCCTGGGAAGCTCCCACACACACACCTGACTTCCCAGTCCTCCTCCCACTGCTTGGCTGACTATTACACAATCCCTCCTCCAGGCTTAAACCAATGTCACCTCCTCCAGGAAGCCTTTCCTGACTCTCAACCAAGTTGGGGTCCCACCCCAGCAAGCTGTGGGGAACTCAGCACCCCCAAAATCAGACACCAAGCCTGGCTTGGTCCTCACTGCACCCTGAGGCTAGTACCACCTTTGCACATAGTAGGTGCTCTGTGTACCTACTCTGGGCACCACCCATGCCACCATGGGGCTTCAGGTCCAGGGACACTCCACTGGGCATGATGGGAAAAAAAGTGCCTGCATTGTCTTTGGCTTCACAAGAAACATTCCTGTAGGATAAGCTTGGGGTTTGGGGACACTTTCTCCTCTAACACCCCACCTGAAACTCTGGTGCCCCAAAGCCTCCCAAAATTCTAGACCCAAAGGTGTCTGTCTTCTCTGGACCACCCCCCAGGGACTCAGGGACTGTGGCCAGGACCTGGGACCTGCAGTGGCACTGAGCACCTTCTCTGGGGCCCGGCAGAGGGCGAGGGGCCTTCATACGTTGGGTCTGGAAGGCCCACATGACCCAGGACGCTAGAACCTCAAGTGACTCCCATCAGACAGAGGAGGAGACTGAGGCCCCGAGAGGTTGTGCTTTTCAAGACCAGCCAGCTCATAAGCACAGGAGCTGGGACTTGAACCCTGCTCCTCCCCTGACACCCATTAGTGAACCCGGAGACCGTCTCCTGGGATCAGTCACCCAGAGTTGGGAGGGAACAGAGTTCCTCGTGAAGCCCTGTCCCGGCTGTGTGACCTTGAGTGAGTAAATGAGCATCTCTGAGCCTCACTTATTTGCTGTGAAAAAAGCCCTATCTCTTGGGGCCATTGGGGGGCCCAAAAAGACAGAGCACATTTAAGCCACCCCACGGGGAGGTGCTGAGAGGCCGCAGAATCTCATGTCCAATGTCCCCACATACCCCTCCCCGGGGCCTCCCCGGAGGATCATCGGTCAGAGCCCGAGGGACTGCCACAGGGACTCGTCAGTGACCTGCAGCTCCCCGGGGTCCCCCTTATCTCAGAGACCCACAGGCCTCCAGGACGGAGGGACCTCACTCCTGTTTCCAGTGAGGAGACTGAGGCTCACAGGCAGGAGGTCGGTGGCAGCGCCGGGGCTGGACCCTGTCACCCAGTTCAGAGCCCCGTGGAAAGCATCACTTCGATCTCGTGGCCCTCCGGGGACTCAGTGGAGTTTGAGCCAGGGATTGGAGCTACCTCTGAACTCTGGGGGTGCAGGGAGCTCACATCTGCTGAGCACCCAGGGGTGCCAAGCTCTGTTCCAGGCCCTTCACACTTCGATCGTTTCAGCGGGCCCAGGAGGGGACATTTGCCATTGTTCCCATTTTACACTTGAGGAAACTGAAAATCAGAGAGTGGGAGTGACCTGCCCAAGGTCACACAGCTGGGATGTTTTCACCCAGAGTCTGTGCGGCCTCTTCCTGCCCTTCCCAGGGCCGCCAGCCCAGCCCTGACTGGACTGGAGTGGAGGAGGAAAACGGGGCAGGGGAAAGGGGTGCCCTAGTTCCAGCACCTTCTCAGGGCCGGCTGGAGGTGACCTGCCTGCAACGTGTCTAGCTCTGTTCTAGAAGCTGGTGGAACAGCTGGAGACAGGGCCCTGACCCCCCTAGAGCTCCCATCCCAGCAGGGAAGGCAGGTCAGGACCGGCTCTGAAGACCATCAAGCCGGATGGCGGGAGGGAGGGGCCACATTTGACAGGGGGTCAGGGAGGTGATACCCAGGAACCGAATGGTGGGAAGAGGGAAGGGCAGAGGCGTGGGAGAAGCCGGAGTGCCTGGGATGGTCGGGGAGGAGGGGGCAGCGTTCAGGGCTTTGAACTCCAGCGTGGGAGACGGGCTGTAACAGTGAGGGGGATCTAGGAGAGGGATTTAAGGCAGAGTGTGGCTCCCCCTAATTTTCACGTTTGAAAGCTCACCTGGGCTTCCCTTTGAGAAAGGCTAGGAGGAGGCGTGGTGGACTGGGGAGACGCCCTCCGCCACAGGCACCGGAGGGCAGTGCGTTTCCGCCATGTCTTTGTCCCCCCAGCACCCAGCAGGCTTTGGTCCCCTTATCTGTGAAACGGGGGCCTAACCCCCAGCTGCTCACCCGCCGCTGCTGGGAGCAAGCTGAGCTCAGCTCCCCGCTTATCTGATTTTGTGTGGTAGCACGTGCCTCCCTGTCCCCAGCGAACTGTACTGTCCCCAGCCCCAGAAGCTCTTCTGACCTTTATCTCTGCGCCTGTTTTCCCCAGCCCCACTCTTCGCAGCTGCCCCCATGCTTCAATGTCAAGGGCTCAGTACAACTTATCCCCCCATCCCCGGTCCCCCGTCACGGGGGTGCACGAGTTGTAGCAGGAGCCGCTCTGGGGCGTGTGCAGAGCTGAGCCACTCTGCCCTGGAAGACAAAGGAGGGTGGCAGGCAGGACTGGTCACACACTTCGCAGGGCAAAATGCAGACACAGGAGCCCTTGTTCAGAAATTAAGAGTTCCAAGCCGGGGACACGCGGGCGTTAAAGCAAGTGCGGTCCTTCCCAGGTGCAGGCCCTGTGTGGCTGCCTGGCAGACACAGCACAGTGAGGCCAGCCCTAGTCCCCGACGCCTGGGAAGGCAGACCGCATCTGGTCCATTCTGTCTGTCCTTCTGCAAGGTTGTCCAGGACAACCCACTCCACCAGGGGACAGTCTGTCCACATTGCTGGGAGCAGCTGGCCCCTGGTCTCGCCACCCTACACCAGAGAGGACACCTCCCATCTCCCTGTGCAGGGGACGCCCCCAGGCGGTGAGCTCGGGACCTCCCAGCCCAGCACCCACCTCTAGAGAAAGGGGCACTGAGGTTCAGAGGGAGGAAGTGACTGGCGTAAGTTCCCTCGGCAAGGTCCCTCCAGCCCAACTGGGACAGGCAGAGGCAGGAACACACTGCTGGTGACAATGGCCTTCTGCAGGGGCTGCTTGAACCTGACTACATACCCGCTTCACTGCTCAGCCTAGAGCCAGCCCTCCCTCTCAGCACCAGGAGGTACGGATAGACATTTAATGGTGAACGGGCAGGTGAGGGCAAGTGTGGGGAGAGGTGTGCGCTGGCACCAAGCCACCTGGGGGTCGGGGGCCCAGCTGGGGCAGTGACCGGTTTCCCAGACTCCCCCGCCCAGGTCTCCCTGCCCTGTCCTGGCTGCCGGCCTTCCTCCCGCCGGGGGGTGGCCCGTGCCCCAGGGAGAAATATCAGTAGAGGGGAATCAGGGTCCCTTAGTGGCCATGAGCCTCAGCTTCTCCATGAGTGACCTGGTATCATAATACCCAGCTCCCCTGAGGATCAACTGAAGTCACACATGTGTGACATGCTGTGGGGGCCAGCACACAGCAGGCCCTAAAAAGATGGCAGCTGTTATGACCGGCCCTCCCACAGGTTCCCCGTGACATTCGGTTCAGGTCCACCGAGAACCTGTCCACTGTGGCTAAGCCACATGTAGACTGTATTGTGCACAGACGCTGTGCTGAGACAGTGGGAGACAAGGAAGTCATCTGGGGAGTGAGAGGCCCCTTCCGGCTAGAGCAGAAAGGCTTCCTGGAGGAGGGGGCACTAGAGATGGGCCTGGCGGTCTTAGCCGTGTGGGCATGGGAGGGACAGGTACTCCAGGCAGGGCAAAGAGCTTGGGCAAAGGCCCTGAGGTGGAAATGCCCAGGAGTGTTTGGTGAACGGAAAGCGGCCGTGAAGCCAGCAGGGAAGGGGAGGGATGACCACGCAGAGGCTTGAATGCTGTGCTGCAGAGCCGGGAGGCTGTCCTGGGAGTGATGGGGGCCACAGGGGGCCGGGAGGGGAGGGGCTGGTGCTTCCCCCCTTATCCTTCCCTCCCAGAGTCTGACACCCACACTTTGCCACAACCCTGACCCCAAGTCTGACAAGAGGACGGGCTTCTGAGTGGCCTCCAGACGGCACTGCCCTCTCCCCAACTCACACGCATGCGCGCACACACACAGGTGTCCTGCTACCTCTGCTCCAAGTCAACGAAGCCCTCCAGGACCTCTCCTTCCCCCGCCCGGGCCCTCTTCTCCACTTCCCTGACCCAGCCCCTCTTCCCACCCTGCTCTGCTCGGGCCGGCCCTCCCCATCTCCCCCCTGCTCCCCTCCAGCGCCCCCACCCGGACACAGTCTCTGTCCATGTGAGGAGCCCTCAGCCCTCACGCTGGCAAACCACCTCGGCCGTGGCGGGGGCCCCTCCAGCCAGGTCATTGGGCAGCTCTGCCAGGCAGACTGGCTGGGGTGCCTCCCGGTTGCTTGACCCCCAAGGGCCCCCCACATGGCCCTCACACAAGGAATGCCCCAAGAGGGGGTGGGCCTGGCGATGCGTGTCTCCCCACCCCCGAGCACCCCGCCCACACAGCAGACTCACACGGTGGGGATGTACTCTCCTGGGAAGGCGTTGGTCGTGTAGCTGATGAGAAGGCAGGTCTTGCCCACAGCTCTGAAAGACAGGAAGTTCCAGAGGGCATCGGTCACGGTCACGGGCCCTGCCCAGTCACCTAGCCCAGTCCTCAGGAAAGACCAGAACCACCCCTCTGGGCCTCAGTTTCCCGGCTGAGGGTCCCTGGGTCAGTGCTTTTAAACCCGAGAGCCATAGAGTCACCTGCAGTGTTTGTTAAAGCACAGACTTCAGGTCCCACCTGGAGACACGGCTCTGCCGTCGTGGAGCGGAACCAGGAACCTGTGTTTCGGAAAAGCTTTCCCCCTGAACTGGATGACGCTGCGGGGCCCCCAGTGCTTGACCAGGGCTCTGCCACCGCACGCCTGGGCCACCCCCTGCCAGCGGCATGAACGTGGGCAAGTCAGTTCACCTCCCTATGCCTCGGTTCCCCCATCCAGAGACCAGGGGTAAGATGAGCCCACCCTCAGAGGAGAGTGCTCAGAAGTAAATTAGACGAGGCCCATAAGCAACCCAAGCACAGAGCAGGCGCAGCCCGCCTCCAGCTGGTGGGGAAGCCCACCCTCCGCAGTCCTTCCTCACAGCGGTTAAGAGCTCAGAGCTTTGGAGTCAGGGAGACCCAGGTTCAAATCTCATGAGGCCTTGGGCAAATTATTCATGTCTTTGAGCTTTGGTTCTCCCCCTGCAAAAGGGGTTGGTGAGGGGATAAAATACAGGGTGTGGTAAAGTGCAGGGCCCGGCGCATAGTAAGTGCTAAATAAACAGCGATCCCCCTTTGCTTGCACTGTCTGCCCCAGCCTGCTGGGCTGGGAGGGAGCACAGGTAGGAGCCAAAGGGACAGCCCTGCCCCCCTCGCCCAGCTCCACCTGTTTCGTCACTTCCTGTTTGGAGGAGCTGGCTGCCCTGTCCCCCCCACCCTGCCCTCCCCGCCCTCCCCGGGGCCTGCCAGCAAGGTAACTTTGAATGACTGCAACGGTGCCCTTGGCTTCCGCCCTCCCCTCCTCAGATCTGATACAAAGCAGAAGTGGGCGGGCGGGAAGATAACGGCCAGCAGTGCCTCAGAGTCAGCTGAGGGCAGCCTGCTCCACTGGCCCGCCCCGGCGACCCGTCAGAGTCCAAGTGAGACGGGGCCCCCCCGGGACCCCGGCCAGGACAGGTCCGAGTCTCTCCAGCCGCCCCTCTGTAGGACGGGCGAGAGGCCTGTGCAGCAGGGACGTGCTGGGCGGGGCTGGGATGCACCTACAGAAAACCCCGGGGTGCTCCCGCGGGCTGGATGGACCCTGACACGCTGTCCCCAGGAGGCACCAGAGGCTGGTGTTTGGACCTGTCCTCTCACAGCTGAGGAAACTGAGGCCCACGTGAGGACATGACAACCCGAGGCCACTGAACTCTGACCACTAAGAAGGCGCCCCCGCCCAGCCTGTCCCAAACTGACCCCCACAATCACATCTGTTCTTCCCCTCCTTCCTTAGCTCTTCCTCTCCTGTCCCCACCTTCTGCTCTGCACCCCAGCCCCGGCACATCCTTCCAGCCCGGCAGCCCTGTGGGGGGCGGGAGCGGGGGCGGGGGGGCGCTGACATTTATTGAACACACACTCTGTGCAGGGCGGCCACCCCAAATGCCTGGAGGACCCCCATCGACTCTGGTGGGAGTTCCCAGGTGGCGGAGCTGAGGTGCAGAGAGGCGCTGTGACTTGCCCAAGGCCACACAGCAGCATAAGCCAGCGACTACAGCCCAGATCAGCCTGGGGACAGGGACCAGATTTTGGTTCCCCACCCACCACCTACATGCACAGAGCTGAAGACCTGGGTCCCGTGGGAGAGCTGCCCCCGCACCCTACAGGCAGGGGGCCCTAGGTACCCACCACCCGCAGTCCTATACCCTCCACCCAGGAAGCTTCCAGGGTGAGGCAGCCAGAGAGAGTGAAGCTGTCCTCCGCCCACCCAGGGCTCCCTCTGGTTCCTGGGAGAAGGGACTGCTCCTCCTGGCTGCCTCCCAAGGACTCCTACAGGTAAGGGGACTTCCCCAGGGACACCTGTGCAGGAGGGTCTCAGGGCTCCCCGGAAGGGGCCGCGAGGAAGTTCAGCCAGGTACCTACCCATCTCCCACCACCACGCATTTGATGGCCTGCATCGTGCCCGGGGCCTGGGAGGCGGCGGCGGTGCCCGAGGAGCACTTCTGCGGCACCAGGAGTGTGGGGAGCCTGGTGCGGGCCCGGCAGGGGAGCAGCAGCAGCCAGGAGGCAGGAGGAAGCGGAAGGGGAACTTGCCCAAGCTGCTGCCCCCACAGCCGTTTGTGGGAGGCGGGGCATGCGGTCTGGCGGAACAGCTGAGGGGGCCTCAGGTGCCGGGCTGGGCCCTGGCCAATGCCCCCGCTCACATCCCTGCTCTGGGGCACCAGCTAGAGCCTGAGGGACCCTCTCAGCTGGGGACTCGCTCCCACGGGCAGGGCCTGAGTTGTTCTCCAAGAACTTGAGGTTCCCAAGAATTCAGTTCACCTCAATTCTAAGCAATAAGCATTTAATGAGCGCCTGCTGTGTGCCGGGCACAGTATCAGGTACGGGAGAGTCCAGGATGCAAAGGGCATAGCCAGTTCCTGGGGAAGATACGACCTCACCGAGGTTGTCCCTAAAGCAAGGCAGGAAGTGATGGGGCCAGCGGGGGTGGCAGGGAGGGGACCTCACTGTTACACAGAGGGAGAGCTGGGCCTGTGAGAAGGCATCGTTCAAGCCGGCACTTGAAAGGTGGTGTCAGAGAGAGGGCGCTCTGGGTGAGGGGTTGCGTGATCAAGACACGGAGGCTCCCCCCAGACAGAGGCCAGTGTGGGGACCGCTGAGTGTGGCAGGATGGGGGTAGGGGGAGGGTGATGAGGCAGGAAGGGAGGTGGGGGTGGGCTTGGGGAGAAGGTGACCTAGAAGGGAAGTGGCAGGCAGTGTCCCACACCAGCCAGGCTCTGCGCTGCTGTGGGACCCAGCACCGTGGACCTGAGAACCGTGGTCCATTTTAAAGATGCAGGAACAGGGGGCCTGAGAAGGCAGGTGACACCAAACCCTCCTGGTGCTCCCGCTGCCGTCTGGGGGGCAAAGCCTGGGTTCTGCAGCTCGTGCGATGGGGGGTGCTCCTTCCCCTGAGCCGTGGCCAACTCGGAGCTGAGCAGCACCGAGTCTCCCCAGCAGGCTCCAAGTTCACCTAGTCCTTACTGCTCATTGCCATCTCCCCAGCTCCAGGGGTGAGGGGGAGACGGGCAGAGCCACTGGTCACCCCCACCCCAGGACTCACTCAGGGCAAACCAGGAAACCACAGGAGAGCATGGAGCTGGGGCCGGGGAGTGTCTGCTGGGCGACCAGCATCCCTAGGCTCCCCGCCCTGGAGCGAGCCCAGGATTCCCCCAGGCGCCTGGAGGCTGAACCCTTCCAGAACAACAGGGTTGGCACAAGTGGCTTTTGCAGAAAGGGAAGCGCAGCCTCCGCAGGGCCTGCTCCTGCCCTCGGCCAGTCAGTCAGTAAAACCAGCCAGAGAGCTCCTCGGTGCCTGGTCTCCGTGATTGGCACAGGCTGGGCTGAGCCGGTGGGGGGCGCTTCAGGGCACCCAGCCCAGATCAGGAGAGCCCGGGGGGGCCCCCCAGGACCCAGCCTGGGCTCCCTCCCGCCCAGGCCACCCGAGCGCTCCCCCGTATCCACATTCTTTTCCCCACCACTGCTGTCCCGTAGGGCAACCTCTGTTCATCTAAATCAAAATGGCTGTGTGCTAAATGCAATGGCATCCCAGGCTGGATCCCAGAACAGAAAAAAATTTATATATATATAAAAATTATATATATATATATATGTGGAAACAGTAGTAAAATCGAAAATGAATCAAACTTTAATTCACAGCATGGCACTAAAGTGAATTTCTCAGTTTTGACGGATGCCAGGGTTGTGTCCACCATGTTAGTATCAGGGAAACTGGGCGGGAAACACACGTGAACACTCTTACGACCTTAGCAAAGTCTCTATAAATCTAAAATTACTCCGAAATAAAACATTTATTTTTTAAAAAAGAAAAAGGACCGACGTACCTGTCTGGGAAGTCCCCGCCAACCAGGGGGGCCACATGACTGGGAAAGGGGAGCGTGCACTGGGTTTTACCCCCGGTCCCCCGGGTGGGGCCGCTCGCGCAGTGAACGGCCTGCCCACCCACACTCGGCCGTGGCCCGGAAACCGCACCTGCCCTCTCTCCTGAGAATCCACTTCTCCTGGACAGCCCGAGCAAGGCCCTCTCCCTGACTCAGGGCTGTCCAGCTCCCTCCTCCATGCTGGGTGCACCGATTAAGCACCACCTGGATACGTAGCTCTGGGGTTGGTACTGCGGGGGATACAGCGCACAGAAGAAGAGAAGCGTACAAGCCCACTGATTTTGCACCCGTGAAACCCCCACCGCAGCCAGGGCACAGCGAATCAGAGGACATTTCCGTCCCCGTGGAAAGTGTCCTCGAGTCCCAGTGCAGCCCATCCCCCGCCCCGCCGCACGCAGCTCTGATCCGCCGTCTGTCCTCACAGAATGCTTCACATTTTCTAGAATTTCACATAAACGGAATCACAGTGCACGTGGCCTCTGGCCCACAGCTCTTCTCCGTGTGTTTCTGAGACTCGCTCGTGTCGCTGCGTGGGCTGGTCCACCCCTTTTCGTCAGTGAGCAGCGCTCCGTCCATCGTGGGGATGTGTCACAGCTTGTTATTCATCCAGTCCTGTCCTCTTCCGGCCACACGAGGCAAACTCACTGAATCACAGAGCCACGGGGCCTCTGGGCATGTGCAGAGGGACGGTACAGGCCATCTTCAGCCAACCCTGCCCTGGCACCCCTGGTATTCACTGCCCATGAAGCAGCTGCCCCGGCCCTGTTCACATACCTCCAGTGACGGAGAACTCATTACCTTAGGAGACAGTCTCTTTCATCTCTGGGCAGCCGGGCCTGTTAGAAAACCCTTCCTCATTTCAGCCCAAATCCACCTTCCTAGCTTGTCCCCACAGAGGTCCTAGTCCTTGTCCTGGGGCCACTCAGGTTAGTCGGCCCCCTCCTCCCTACCCCGGGCCCTAGGATTCGAGAGGCACGACCTCCACCCAGCAACGTGCTGACCAATGTTTAACTTATGCCTCTGGTCCGGTGATTTTTGCTGGGGTTTAATATTCCATGGTATGGATGTATCAAATGTATTTATCTAATCTCCTGCTAATGAACATGTAGGAGGCTTGCCATTTTTGCTTTGCAAACAGTTCTATGAATATTTGTGGCCTCCTGGCACTGGTCCGTGAGGTTTCTCTGAGGGGGAGGGCAGAGCCGTGGGCACGTGCGTCTTTGACCTCCACAGAGAAGTCCCTCTGCAGGTCCTCCCGGTCCGTACCCTCCCTCACACTTGGCCTTGTACGGCTTTCTGACTTTTGCCAATCTCGTGGGTGTCAGTTGGCATTTCATCGAGGGTGTAGTTTCCATGAACTTATTTCTGCTGATGTTGAGAATCTCTGCAAGTATTTATTGGACATCTGGGTTTCCTGGTCCATGCATTGTCCTTTCCTACCTCTTGTCCATTTCTCTCTCCTCGTATTTATTTGGAGAAGGTCTTTGTGCATTCTGACTCCCGACCTTAGCTTGCCGCGTGGGTGGCCGACGTTTCCGCCAGTCTTCGAGGAGCCTTTCGATTGGCTGCGGCTTTTCATAAGCAGAACTTCTATTTGAATGTTGTCGGGTTTCTTCTCCAGTGACCTGCGCCGGGGGAGGGAGTGTGGCTTACGAAGCAGCCCTTCTGGCTCCCAAGTTCACGCAGATGTTCGCCTCCATCTTCTTCTAATGCTTTAAAAGTTTTGCTTTTGATGTTCGGCTCTTTACACATTTAGGGTGGATTCTGGGGTGTGGGGAGCCTTGGACGTCAATTTTGTGGGATATGGATTCAGTGGAGTCCTCTCCGTGACCCAGTGTTCCCGCACCTTTCAGGGAGGAGCTCAGTCTGTCCTGAGCCCCGCCCCCCACCCGGCCCCCGCCCATGGCCTGCCCCCATCTGGCACCCCGCCAGGGTCTCCATGTGTGAGTTCGTTCCTCGCTTCTCTGTCTGTCGGTCCATCTGTCCACCCTTGAGCCAGAATAATACCGCCTTAATTTCTGAAATCGATGTCAGATTTTTATACCGGGCAGGGCAAATGCTCCTCTCTTGAATTTTTTCAAATTGTTCGTTTTTGCTGACCATTTGCTTTTCCATCTAAATTTTAGAATAAACTTGTCAAGTTCCAAGAAAAACGATGCCAGGATTCCAATTAGGATTCTGTTCAATTTACAGGGAGTTTGAGGAGCATTGACATCTTTGTAAAGTCCGTCTTCCTACCCATTAATGCACTCCATTTCTTCTTTATGTCTTTCAATAAAGTTTTATCATCCCCCCTACGTGGGCCATGCACAGTTTTTCATAAGGTTTATTCCTTGATACTGAATCAATTCAGTACCGTCGCAACTAACACTTTTCAAGATTGCATTTTCTGTTTGTGGCTTACATGTAGGAAAAACGTCGTTTTGTACATTGCACGGGTTCCTACCATGGCAACCTGGGTGGCAATTCTTGTCATACTTTATCTAGAGATTTTGCTACTAACAAGTCCAAGGCTGTCTTTGTAGACAGTCTTATCGTTTGTAGAAAAGGACAGTTGTATTTCTCCCTTCCCAATTTTTTTTAAAGATTTTATGTATTTATTTTCAGAGAGGGGAAGGGAGGGAGAAGGAGAGAGAGAGAAACATCAATGTATGGTTGCTTCTCATGTGGTCCCCACTGGGGACCTGGCCCGCAACCCAGGCATGTGCCCTGACTGGGAATCGAACCTGCGATGCTTTGGTTCACAGCCCATGCCCAATCCACTGAGCCACACCACCCAGGGCCTCCCTTCCCAATTTTTAAACTATTAATTCCTTGGGTTGTCTGGGGCCTTTACTGCCACATTAGACTCTGTGATGGTGGGCATCTTCGTCGTACTTCTGATTTTAAAAAGAGTGCTTCCGTGTTTCACCATCGGACACGATACAGGCTCTGGCAGAGGTCATCAGAAAACGTCCCTGCTATTCTTAGTAACAGCAATTTTGTTTTGTTTCTGTTTTAGGTATTTAATGTTATTGAATGCTTTTCTTCCCCGTATCTATGGAGATGTCGTGAATAACAGTAACACATTTTCTGACGTTCAATGGCCCGAGCATTCCTGCAGAAACCCGACTCAGTCACTGCAGGGAATGCGGCTCACTGTCCCTCCGTGGCCATTCTCCGCTTCCTCTTCGAATAGCCGAGCTCGGAGCCTTGCAGCCAGCCCCTCTGCCGGCTGGAGACCACGTTTCTCCGTCTCCCTTGCAGCAAGGTGTGGTCCCGTGACTAAGTGTGGGGGGGAAGGGGTAGATGGAAGTGATGCGCACAACTTCTGAGTCAACACCTCCGTGAAGGTGAAACCCCTTGTCCTGTGCATCTTTCGTCCCCGCTCTTTGCAGGTTAGGAAACAGAAGTGCGGGCGGAATCCTGGATGTGTGAGGGATGCCAGGTCAGGACCACGCCCCTCCGGGCGGGAGAGCGGAATGCGCTTTGTCTTCCCGAAGCTCCTGTGTTACGGGGTCTCTGTTGTAACAGCTCCAGTGCAGTCGTGTGATTGTCCTTGACGGATTGCTGGCCTCGGCTCGCCGGAATGGGGCAGAGCACACCCTGTGCGCCAGTGAAAACGGCCGGTGATTTTCCTTTCTCATACTGTGCTTGTCTTCTCTGTGGGGGTGGGGGGAGGGTACCAAGGTCGCACCAGTTTCATAAAACGAGTTGGCAACATTTGAAAAGCCCTCAGGGCCTGATATTGAAATCATGAGGGAAGGGGAAAAGGTAGATTTTAAACCACTAATTCAATTTCTTTAAAGGCTATAGGCCATTTGGAATTTCTGTTACTTCTTATCATCCTTTATGGATTTTTCTAGAAGTACTTTGTACACTTTTCTGTGTTGCTTGGGTTTTTTAATTCGTACATCTTTTTAATCTCTCCTTTTCAATTTCTGTTATATTCCTTCTTTTCACCTTATATTAATCATTTTTGTTCCTCACTTTCATTTTTAATTGCTCCCAAAATTTGTTAATTATATTAATCTGTTCAAAGAACCAACTTTTGGCCTTTTTAATCCTTTCTACTACACAATTTTATTCCATTTATTTAAAATCTGTTCTTATATTCATCATTTCCTTCTTCTTTAGGTTTCTTCTATTGTTCTTACTTTACTTCTCAGTTTTGAGTGCTTAGTTCATTAATTTTCAACCTCATTTTGTTCCTAATGTAAGCTCTTATGGTTATAAATTGTCCTCAAATACTACCTTAGCTGCAGCCAAGTTTTTAAAAATTGTGGTAAAAATATACATGACAAAATTAACCAAAACCTACAATTTTGATATGTAATATTTTATGGTTTAGTTCTAAGTATTTTAAATTTTCATTATAATTTTCTTTTTGATCAATGAGTTCTTTGAACGTGTGCTATTCATTTTCAAATGTTGGGAAATGGGATTGTTATCTTTTTGCTATTTATTTTTAATAGTATTGCAGTCAAAGACCTTGGCCTGATTCTTTTAAATTTGTTGAGATTTGCTTTATGTATGACCGAGTATGGGGCTTATTGTTCACAAACACGTAGCTATTCAGTGTTCCAGAAGCGTCTAATAAACCCAAGATGTTAGCTGTGCTGTCCAGACCTTTTGTATCCTGGCAAATTGTCTCCATGTGTCTCGCTTGATCCATCAGCTATGGAGAAAAGTTTCTTAACTCTCCCACCAAGGTGGAGAATTTGTCAACTCTCCTTATCGTTGGGTCACTTTTTATTTTTGCTTCATAAATCTTTGTGCTCCGTCATCAAATGCATATAACTTTAGAATTATTATATCTTCCTAAAATGTTTAACCTTCTATTAAAATAGCAGCCACATTGCTAAAGTCTTTACTATAGTCTAAGATCTGGCACAGTGAGGACACTTAGTACATTATTACAGAAATAAGAGCTTTGGGGGTGCCTTCGGGGTCTCTGGCTGGCCCCTGGAGGCAGTGCTGGGAGCCCCTGTGGGTGGAGGTCCACTCTGCCTCTGGTCAGTCCCATGCTTGGCGTCACAACCAAGAAATGTCACAGAGGTGGCCAGCCCCGGGCAGTCCCCAGTGGCTGCAGTCTGGCCCCCCGCCTGGCAGGGTCCTCCCAGGGTGACTGAGCTCCGGGCTCCAATTCCTGGGGGGCTGATTCAGACAGACACTGGTGATTATTTCCAACCTGGCCCCCACCCCTTCAGACCAGTCACCTCCCTCCTTCCTGCCGGAGGAGGCACACTCAGGTCCAAAGGCTCCCTGGGGCAGAGTCGGGACTCCAGGAGGGGATTTTGCTCCAGGAAATCCCCACGGAGCCCTGGGTGCAGAGTGCTGGGATTTCCTTGTCTCCCTGGGGGCTTTCCTCCTGCCCTGGGGCAGGTTCTGTGCCCCAGACACACCCAGAGACCGAACACTGGCAGGGTCCTATCACCCCCACTTTAATACTCTGGGGCTCTCCCCACCGCGGCCCCCACAGGCGGCCCTCCATGAGGGTCCCCCGGGCAGGCACATCCCTTCCTTCTCTCCTTGGTCCACCTGCTCCCCAGGATGCTGTCTTGGCCTTTCTCTTTACACCTTCAGCGGCCACCTCGGCCACTCGAGGCTCCTTGTCCCCAGCCCTGCTGGAGACGCCTCTCACCCCACCCCGGGTGCCCACTGGCCCCTTGAGCTCAGCAATCTTCCCCACCCCCATCCCAATGCAACACAGCCATCCCTCTCCCCAAAACTGGGACCTAGACAGCAAACATTTTTCTAAGTTTCTTTGGTATATTTTACTATTTTCAGATTACCTTTGAATGAGTAATATATTCACCTGGCCCAGAATTCAAGACATACAGAAAAGCCTGTCACAGTGAGTCAACCTTCCAGCCCAGCTGCCAGCTCGCCTGTCCCCTCCTGGGGGCCACCTCCTTTGCCAGTGGCTCGTGTGTCCTTCCAGAGACCCTCCAGCTGGCAGAAAGCTCTCTTTGTTCACTTGCTCTCTCCCGGAGAGGGAGCACAGACGCGCGGTGCGCTGACCCGCACACTGCTGACCCTACCCCCACACTGTTTACCTTGGGGTGTGTTCTGCGCTCGTCCACAAAGAACTTCCTCA
Organism: Trachops cirrhosus; assembly: GCA_028533065.1. NCBI lineage: Eukaryota > Metazoa > Chordata > Mammalia > Chiroptera > Phyllostomidae > Trachops > Trachops cirrhosus. The sequence goes on along the minus strand of CM052539.1, from coordinate 6,787,823 downwards.
TTCATCGTTGCCGCGGAGCGGAATTCCATCGTTTGGGCGTTCGAGGGATCACCTGATTCATTCCTGGGGAAGAAAAGGCTAGGGTCCCCCGACCTTTGGCCCCTTCACCTGAGCATCCATGAGAGATGGGGCACAGCCTGTTCTGCAGAGGGGCGGGCGTCTGAAGGCTGCCTCCCTCGGGCAGGGTCCTGGGTGACACAGTGTGTCATTTGTGCCAAATACCCCCTCGGGGGCCACGCCCACTCACCCTCCCACCAGCAACGCATGAAACCTCAGTGTCCACGCTTTCTCACCTACTCAGTCTTTGAGATAACTTTCTTATTTTTGATCCTCCAGTAAGCCAAAAAAAAGGTACAGCCATGGAGACTTAATTTGCATTTCTTTTGGTACGAGTGAGCATTTTTTCAGAGGCTCAAAAGCCATCTGTATTTCCCTTTCCCGTGCACTGTGATTTCATGCCCATTGCCCATTTTTTTATTTGGTGTTTTTCACTGATTTCCATATCAGGCAAATTAGCTCGTTGTGTCCCCCACACGTTGTAACCGTGTCCCCAGAACATCACTGGCTTCACTGACAGTGGCTGGAGCCCTGCCGAGCTCCTCAAAGTCATGCTGCTTACGGCATCGGTCTCTTCTTCTGGGGCTTCTAGGTTTTTGTGACCCTGAGGCCTCTGCCACACTGCAAGGACATTTTTCAAGCGTCCTTCTCTGGTGTCTCCTTGTAGTGTTACGGTTTAATTTTATTTTTTTCTGTTTGGTTATTTGAGACCTCTCATCTTACTCCCTTGCGGAAGATAAGGTACGGATCCTATTTCATTTTTTTCCAGGTGGCTGCCCAGTGACCAGCCATACTCATCCTAACAATGTATTTTCTCCCAGCGACGGAGAAGCTACCTCTGTCTCTTACTAAATTTGCACACATCTTGGAAGTTACTCCCAGGCTGGGCAGCACTCCCAGTCCCTTCTCCTCTCCGCCCGGCCCCCAGGCACCTTCAGGGCCTGTGGTTTCTCCCTCCTATTCTTTCTCAGGTTTGTCTTATTCTGTCACTTTCCACCTCGAAGCTTTGGCTCGGAACTCAGCGTTTCTCCCCAGGGATGGATAGATACGGAGGTGTCGGTGCTGGGGGAGGAGGCAGGGCTGTGAGCTTTCCCAATGCCAATGGGGTCCTGGTTCCCTCCGAGGAGACTCTCGCTCAGGCAGAAGGCTCTCCACACTCGTCCCCGTCCACCCGCCCCACTCCCTCTCTTGCTCCCCTCTGTCAGTGCCAGGCCAGAGCCCTGGAAGGTCTCCAAATCCCACCTTCCATGTGCCCTTGCACCTGTCATTTCCCCCACGCAGAAGCCTCCGTCCTCCCTGTCCTTGCCTGACCGCATCCTGTTTCTTCTCCAAGACTCCTTAGCCCGGCCCCTGTCCTTATCATGGAGGGGCGGGAGCAGAGACCCCAACCCCAGCCTGCTCCTCCGCCTCAGGCGTGAACAGGGACCGCACAGAACGAGCGGAACCGCACAGAACTGGCCAGACAGAGGTGAGGAGCCTCCGGGCATCATCTCCACTCCGTCCAGGGCACCCCCACCTCCACCAATGGACGAGTCTTGGGCTCTGACCCTCAACCTCCATTCCCTCCTCCATGGACCGCCCCCCTCGGCCAGTTCACTCCTTCCCTCCTGCCTTTGTCCTTGAGCCCTGGGCATGGGTGTCAGTCCTCTGGCTCTGCCCACTCTGACGCTGGACGGCCCAGGGCGCGGGGAGGATGGCCTCCTGCCTGCCCTGTTAGGCTGACGGTTCGTCATTTAACTCCTATTTAAGAAGCTCGTCCTGGGTGCCAGGCCCCGGGGAAACGACAGCCGACCACGTGAAGTCCCTGGCCCCCGAGAGCTCACATCCCAACGGGAACACAGACAATAAACAGAATAACGAGTAGAAGGGTGACACCAGTGGTGAAAAATCCATGAAGAAATAACAAAGGAGGCTGCGGAGAAGAGAAGGGAGAAGGGAGAGGCAAACCAGACCGAGCTCTGCAAAGATCGGGGAGAACGAACACCACAGGGGAGGGACCTGCCAAGGGCTACGGTGGGAAGGAGCCTGGAGTGTTTTCAGGAGCAGCAAGAAGGCCCGTGGGGCTTGAACGAAGTGCCCAAGGCAGAGCGGCTAGGAGGGCCTGGAGACCCCAGTAAGGACTTTGCATTCTTTCTGCGAACGGGAAACCGGGAGATCCAAATCTAGAAGGCGCCCTCTGTTGGCCACATGGGGGATAGACCATACTGGGACAAGGGCAGAAAGGAGATTGCTGTCGCTGAGGTATCCAGGCTTGACCAAGGAGGTGACAGTGGAGGGACCCAAGACATGTATTGTAGAGTCTGTGGGATCTGATGGAGTCAAAGATGGTGCCAGTTTCATTCTCAGCAACTCGGCGGATGGAAGTTCCATTTAAACAGGAAGGGAGTGGCTATGGGAGGAGAGGGTTTGCAGGGTTGGGGATCGAAGCTTCCACCCTGGACATTTCGGTTGATGGACATGGGGAGGTCAGGTGTGAGGCTGGGTAATAAGTGCAAGGGGAAGGACCCAGGGTGGAGACACGCATGGAGTTATCTGGATGTAGACAGTACGTAAAGCAACAGGGGGTCACCCAGGTCTCTCTCTCTTTTTTTTTTTTAGATTTTACTTATTTATTTTTAGAGAAGGGAAGGGAGGGAGAAAGAGAGAGAAACATGAGTAGGCGGTTGCTTCTCGAGTGCCCCCTACTGGGGACCAGGCCCCTCAGCCCAGGCTTTTGCCCTGACTGGGAATCGAACCAGTGACCCTTTGGGTTCACAAGCCGGCACTCAGTCCACTGAACCACACCAGCCAGGGCTGGGCCATGTCCTTAGAGGGTGCCTACAGAGCTGGAACTCCAGAACTGATGGCCACTCGCGACAGGCAGGACAGAGCTGGGGCCCTGCAACCTCCAGCCGGCTGCCTCCCTCTCTGCCTTGAGCAAACGAGCAGCACTTCCACTGCCGGCCCCACGGTACCAGCAGGCAGGAACTGGGAGGGCACAGAGGGTGGGAAAACCCCTTCGTATTGCGTATCTGGGGGCACATCTCTTCCCCCTCCAGGATTTCCCGGGCGTTGCCTTCCTTGCACTTGCTTTGGCTGCATGCTCAGCCCCCCTCCCCGGCCACTGCAGCTCAGTCTCAGATCACTCTTCCTACACAAGTGACCCAAAGCTCCCTTAATCCCTTCCTTCATGGGGGCGACACCTCCAGACCTGCCCCTTCTGCCTTTCTAGCTCCACCCTCTGTTCAGCAAGGCAGTTGTTCTCAGCCATCCCCTTTCTCGACGCCTAGAGGGCGCTGTTTCACGTACACCCTTTCCTCCAGCCATTCCGTTCTGGAACCGCCAGCCCTGTCCTTCGGGAGATGACCTCAGCTTCCACTCCACCCAAACCTGTCCACAGATGGCCCAGGTGCTCCTCCAGCTTCCTTCCTTCCCACTCATGGGCGCGGGGGGTGTGGGCAGCAGGAGTGACTTGAGTGGCACACCCGTGACTGGCGAGCTGCTAGCGTTTCGGTAACGTCGGGGCTACGGTGGCCGCGGGGCTGGCTCTGCCCGTTCCGCCTTCTGTCCCGCTCCCTTTCTCCAGCACTTTCTCTGCTTTCTCAGGTATCGGCTTTCTCACACCGACTCCTGCCCACGTCAAGTCTCTCCCATCTCAGAAAGAAACGTGCCCTGCTTGGTGTCGGCTCTACCCCCAGGGCGCCCCACCCATCCTGCCCTCCCAGCCCCGCCTCCCCGGACACCCCTCGCCCGCTGCAGTCTGGTTTCCTTCGTGGCAAAACCAGAGCCAGACTTTAACACACAAAGATGCGGGTCCAAAGACCGGACTAAAAAGGGCCGGGGACCAGGGACCCCGGAGAGCCAGGGACATTTGGAAGCTCAATCCGCATATTCTAGGCCTTGGCCCACTTCCGTGGATCAGGCCATGTTCTCAGAAGGGACCAATCGGGCTCCATAACTCGTGGTCCCACGCCACCGCTCCACTGAAACCACTTCCTCAAAGGTCACCTGTGACTTCTGGGCTCCTGAGTCCCAAGGCCACATCTTGATCCTGTGTCAGGCATGTTCCAGCGCAGGAGCTGACAACCACTCTGGGAATCTTAAGCAGGAAGGAATTTAACATAGGGAATTGGGTGCTTACAAAACCCTAGCACATGTGCTCTGAGTGGCGGGGTCCCCAGGACACGGCAGTACTGACCGAGGGGAGCTGCTGCCAAGGCCACATGCAGGACAGTGAACAGCCAGAGGCCGCCCCCGGAGGCCCCACTGCGGCTGCTGCCTGGGCTCAGGAAGCTACTGCCCCCCACCCCCTACCCCCGTCTCTCACCCCATAGGACGCAGGTGACTGGACACTGGCACAGAGTCCAGCCACTGCCTCCTCGACCCCCACACCCGCCAGGAGAGGCGGGAAGACAGCCACCTCCCAGGCTCTGAAGCTCGAGGGAGCACAGCGGAGGGAGGGGAGGGTGGAAGGTGAGCCAGCCGCCCCGGCTCCGTCACAGGCCCGTTCTCCCAGCCCCTGCCCATCGCTCACCTCGGGGCCACGCCCCCCCTTCTCGGTACTCTTTAAACACTCCCTGGCACCTGGCCCTGGGCGTCAGGCAGTGGACTCCACTCCACTGCAGGCGAGAGAAACCCAGCCACAGGGGCCTGAACACGCCGGGGCCATGGCCCTGTCCGGCCCCGTGTCAGGAAGGGGCAGCCCGGACCGGACCTCTCTCCGCCCTGAGGAGGGGCGGCGACCCGGGAAGGTGAACAGGGCTGGCCTTGGGCTCCACCTCGTGGGGTGTCCCACCCCTGTCATTCTTAGACCCTGGGACCCCAGACAAGACACTCGACTCTCTGGGCCTCCGTTTCCCGTGTGTGTGTCACTAAACGTGTGGCGATTAGAGAGCAATAGATATGTATTAGAAAGCAATAAATATTCTTAAACAATATATTTAAATTTTATTTAGATAAATGTAACTGTCACACTGTATCAAATGGAAAGTGTGGGCATTGAATGGATGTCACAGGTCGCCCAGGAGGGCAGCCAGGACGCAAACTCGGGCCATCTAAAAGCAGAACGTGGGTTCTTAACACTATGGGCCGATGGACGGATAGACAGGGGACAGACAGAGGGACAGACGCATGGCTGGGGGAGCTGGAGGGAGGCTGGGTGGGCGGGCTCACTGGATGGAGACGGGAGGACTCCAGGAGAGGCTTTCCCAACTCCCCACCTCCTCCCCACCGACTCCCCAAAACAGGCTGCGCCTCAGGCGCAGAATCTAAGGAGAAGCTAAATTCACCAGTCAAGACAAATTATACTTTATGTGATATCGTTATGAATAAGAATTGAGGCAAAAAATGATGCTGAACAAAATAGCAAAATGAATACATGGGCATATAAATAAAGTTATTTCTTTCCATTTAAGTACAGATTAAATCTTATCCTGCACTTGCCTAACCTCATCCACCTCACCCTAGTCCAGGCCCTACCTACCACCCCAAGACCTCCTACCTCCGCCCACCCGGCACCCCCAACCCTCTTCATCACCCCTCCACGCCCACCCTGTGGCCAGCAATAGAGAGTCAGGGAGGACTCCGTGGAGGACAAAGAGAAGACAGGGAGACAGAGCCGCCACGCTCTCCCCAGCACCCACCCTGGCCCCCCCTACAGTCCCTGTCCGCAGACCCCTGGGTGTCTAGGGGACCGGCCCTGTGAGGTTCCTGGCACACACAGAGCCTAAGGGTGGCTTCTCTGAGTGGCGTCCCTGAGGCCACCACAGGGGGGAGCCCATGGGCTGGATTTTGGTCTCAGGAAAGAGAGGAAGGGGGTGGTGGTTGGGAGGGAAGGGGCCAGAACCCCCCGGGGCTGCCCTGTGTGGCTACGACCAAGACTTCGAACTCTGCCGCCAGGGGTCCTGAGCCGTGGCCGTGGCTGCACTCTGTGCCAGCTGACTTATGTGGCTTCTGTCAGGAAATCCCTCACACATCCCCTCTGGGAGGGGCCCTCATGATCCTGTTTCTGCAGAAAAGGAAACCGAGGTCCAGAGAGGGAGAGTCCCTTCGGGCGGCAGCTGGCGGTGAGGGGAAGGGCCTCCTGACCGCCTGCACTTTCGCCCAGTGGGTGCCGGCGCCCCTGCGCCGCTCTCCACAGCCCCGGGGCCTGGCAGAGAGCATTCTGAGCAGGTGTCAGGAATAAATGAGCCGACTGTCCCCTGTTGCAGAGTTGGAGACCAAGGCCCAGAATGACTGAGCACTTCAGCTCCCGCCAGGCAGCTGGGTCGGCAGAGGCAGTGGGGGAAGCCCGGGTCTGCCCCAGCTCAAGCCCCATGTGCTCTGTGCCTTCCGGCCCTCCTCCCACCGTGCAGGGCCCACCTGAGGCCCGTGGCCTGGTCTGCAGATCAATGGGGCCCAGCTAGGGACTCTAGCAGGGAGGAGTCAGGAGTCCTCTGTCCCTCCGCCTTGGTGCTGACTTCGGGTAAGTCGCACTCACCTGTGCTTGGGGTCAGGTGGAGGACCAGCTCACTGACAGCCTGGGGCCATGATGGGAAGAATGTGCTGAATGAGCCTTTCAGGACAGGAAGAGAAAGGGGAGTCTGCAGAGGAGACTGAGAGGTAGTCGGGAAGTTGGAGGGGATCAGAGAGTGTGAGTGAGTGTCCCAGGACACACAGCAGGCTGGTGGCCAAAACTTTAAGTCTGGTCTCCCATAACCACTGCACTCATATTTTGCCTGAGGTCTTTTTCCTTCCTTCCTTCCTTCCTTCCTTCCTTCCTTCCTTCCTTCCTTCCTTCCTTCCTTTTTCAGAATTTGTATCTCCCAGACCATCCCATGCACACACTGAAAGCTAGATATGAAAATGGAAAATCAAGACCAAGGAGAAAAGAAATTAAATATGCCAAATGATGGGTTGCAATAGTTGAGTTTCAAATTTGCCTGAGTTTCCTGGCAGCTGGAGTGAAAAGGGAAACGGGCAAGTTATTCAGTTCTCTTTACTAGAAAAAGGGAAACGTGTCATTCCCGAGAGTTAGGCTCTCCCGACGCCACCCTAGAGGAGAGCTCCGGTGGTCTCCTGATGTGAGGGGGACTGAGTGACCTCACGCCTCCAGCAGCGAGCACAGACGTAATTCCCTTACTTCTCGTAGTAATTTGTTTGCTAAAGGCTGATCCCAGAGCTCTTAAGCCCAGAGGGTATCCTGACATTTTCACAGAGAGAAGAAGGTCACCAGCGTCCAAGAACATGTTGAAACTAATGACTTCAGGCCCCTCCTCCAGAGAATGGTCTCAGGAGACGGAGGCCTGGTGGCTGGGCTCATAACGGTCACGCTGGGCCATACAGGTGCACGGCCAGGGTTGGGGCTCCTGCATAAGATCGGCTTTCCTAAATTTCAGGAAAACAGCCAAGGCAAGTCCCTCCTGATCACCAGGCCCTGGGGCACTTGGACAACCCGACAGGCAGTGCAGGGCCTGACGAGGGACCAGTGGTCCTCTCCGGGCCAGATGCTTTGCTGCTACACTCTCTGATCCTCACGGGTTGGAGGGACACGGCAGAGTGTCTCCTGTTACCGGACCTGAGCCCGGGGGGCACTGTCTCGGCTCGTGGGTGGAGGCCCTGGGGTTCGAAGCCAGGGCGGCCCATCGGGGCCCAGGGAGTTTACAGGCTGACCCAGAGAAGAGGCCCGTGCTCCCAGCTCTGACACACATCAGCCCGTCTCAAAACACAGCCTGAGCCTCACGGGTGACAGAGTGGTACTCACTGCTTCAAGAAGCATGTATTGAGCACCAACTGTGTGCCGAGTCTCTTCCAGGTGCCTGGGATGCCACAGGAACCCATGCCAACCACCCACTATATTTAACTATATACTAACCGTATTTCCTTGTTTTCTGTATTCTCAATGCTCAGGCTTCTGGAGCCTTACTGCCAGCGGGCAACAACCCCCCCCCCACCGCCCACCCCAGGGGGAGCTTCTTTCTAGAGGAGGTGGATGGCGGGCCTGCTAACACCCACCCCCCGTTCATATGCAAATCAATGGATCCTGAGTCCCTGCGCCCTAATGACCCCAGGGCCACGCACCAGACAACCGGAGACACCGCTGTAGCCCCACCCAATGGTTCCAAAGAGCAATCCTAAGCCCGCTCAGCTGCACACCCTGCCACGCGCCTCTCTCCTGGAAAACCACAGAAAAGACTCTTGTCCAAGCTCTCACCTCACTCTCGTCCCTGCTGGCCGACCCTGGGCTTCCCCTGCGGCCTGCGTAGGCTGCCACACCCCCATTCTCTGGGGGCTGTGAGTGACGGCTGTGAGTGACCCTCTTTTTGGCCTCAGTGATCTGTTCTGTCGGCCCCTCAATACCTGAATAAAATATCCCAGGGGACATTTTCCAACACCCAGCCCTGTCCTCTTAGTCCACAGAAATGGTTCCGACCAATTGACTTTTTAAAACAGGGGGTCCCAGGGAGCCCCGGCATGACCCGGGGGGGGGTCAGGGTGATCCTAGATGATGCGGCACCGCTAGCACACAGAGCTGGGTGGCCTCACCTTCCCGAGTGTCACCTGGCCCGTGAACTTGGACACGGGCTGAAGAGACGGGAGCAGAAGGACAGAAACAGGAAAGGGATCCAAGAGAGAACGTGGGGAAGGTCACTTTGTTCAGGCCGTGTAACTGCACTCTTGAGCAAAAAATGAGATTCCACAGACACCCAAACCTAATACAAGTCTGAATACTGAAGTGTCAGGAGTCAGTCCTTTGAAGGCCTGCCAAAACTCCGGAGGAGTGGCCTCCAGAATGACTGGGACTATGTCGCAGAAGGATGACTCAACCCTAACCACGAGTATGCAAAAGTCGTGGCCAGGCTCCAGGCCGGAGTCCCTGCCTGCTGGCAGCACCTGGGAGCACCCGGGGGGCAGCTCCCCCAGCCTCCGATTCCTGCTCTCAGAAGTGGGGAGCAGAGATGCCCTCAGGCTGTCCCCCTGGCGGCTCACCCCAGGCCCTCCTCCCCTCCTGCCCGGGGACCCTCTCCAGTCACCAACGCCCTGGGTCTCCGATGCTGTAACTCCAGCGGCTCCCTTGTTAAAACACCCTCCTCGGACCTCCCCCTCCACTCCAGCTTCTGGCTCTCAGCGCCTCTTCCTCTTCGTTGCCTCCACTCCCTCAGCTCCCCTCCGCCTGGGGCCCAGCCTCCCCACTCCCCACCCCAACACCCATTCACTAACACACTGGATGCCCAGAGACCTTCACCTCCCCCCACACAGCGGGCACTGCTGATCGCCCTTTGGAGGGGCCTCATCTCGGGGTCTCTGACCACACCTGGGTTTCCTCCTGTATCTCTGGCTGCCCCCCGTTGGTCCCTGTGGTGGCATCTCCCTTCAGGGCCCCACAGACTGTGCCTTGGTTCCCACCAGCACCCCTCCATCCCACCTTCCTGGCTAGGGGAGTCTGCCTCCCACCCAGACAGTGCAAATGCCAGGTGCGCTTTCGCAGGATCCTTTGCATCCAGGCGTGAGCAAGGACCTTGGACAAATGAGGTGCACTGAGCCCTCGTGGGCAGGGTCAAGTTAAGTATGAGACTCCCCGAACTGTGCAGACACCTGGTGACCATGAGGGAGGTGTGGCGCAGCAAGATGCTGCCTCTGGCTTGTCTCAGACCTCAGCCCTGTCACACCCCACGCCCCAGCCACCTGGTCCCTCCAGGCCCCTACCCCAGTGACCTGGGGAGAGGGGTGGAGCCTGGGGCTGCCTCAGTCCTGCACGTGATACGCACACGTGCCCTGGATGGGCAAGTGTGGGTTTCTGTCCGCAGCAGAAACTGCCGGGTTAGAAAAGGGAAGTGGGAGTCAGGGAGCAGCTGAGTGGAGGGGAGGCTGAGGGGGAGGGGGAGGGGGAGGGGGAGAGGAGGGGAAGACCCCAGGCAGAACTAGACCCAGGCCTGCATTCACCCCAAGTCCCACCCTCGTTCCACCTTGTGGAGAGCAGGACCGAACTAAGATGGCATCAGTCCTGGCAACGAAGAAGTCACGTTTAGAGCGCCTGCAGTAGAGCGACGACTCAGAGGGTCATGCAGCCCCTCGAGCATGCGCAGTACAGTGTGGTGGACACCCTGCGCTTATCGGAAGGGAAACGCCGCCCTCTCAGAGGATGCGCTGCTGAGCGACAATCAACACGTGCTTATCGAGGGGGCACAAAACAACATGTATTGATACTGATCAAAGGCTGATGCAATATTGCATCACACAAGGGTATGAAAGCCAAAGCCTTCCAACGGACCGCCGAGATGGCCGAGGGGAGCTGAGACGACCGAGGGCCGCTCCGCTGCCCCGATCGCCCTGCTCCCGCTGACTGCGAAGACGCCCTGGACGCTGCGCTGCCAGACGCAGCCCGGCTGCCTCCCGGACCCACACCTGCTCTGGACTCCTGGGACTCGGGTTCGTTTTCCTCCAGTTCTCTCGTGTGATGTTAGTGCTGAGGCCTCTGAGTGATTGTTATTGTATTGGGTTATGATAGATTTGGATTGAACCTGCATTAATAAAAACCGAGTGAGTAGAATGGTCCCCTGTGTTGGCTCACTGTTATTCCTCGGTACCCGTGTTGCCTGTAGGGCTCGTGGCCATATAGGTGGCCCGGTGCCTCCAGCCCATCACGAGGGCTGGGGGCTGGCTGATCGGAAAGACTGGAGCACAGACACTCATATGGTTAGAGTATTGCTCGAGACACATCTCCACCTCTGAGCCTTTGCTCATGCTGTTTCTCGAACGTGGGGCACCCTCCCCCTCCCCTTTTGCAAAGCACAAACTCCTGCTTCCGTAGGGTTCTTTCCCTCCCTGTACAAACGTCCAAGGCCCCGGACAGGCCGTCCACTCCATGAGGCCCTCACTGAATGCGTTGAGAGCCCCTCCCCCCACGCTTATCACTGAGTGCTGTTGGTGGCTGTTCAGTTTTCTGTCCCCAGCGCCCGCTCGGGACACAGTTTGCACTCAGGAACTCCTGGCCACCGACGTAGAGTGAAATGATGGCTCCCACCTGACATCTGCCCTCTGCTCGGAAGTCCACCACGCCAGGCCCGCACCCAGAGACCGTGCACGTTCCCAGCACAGAAGCGCCAGCTCTCAGTTGTCAGGGCTGGGCGGCACACCTGCGGCCTGCGTGCTGGGCTACGGTATTCGCTTGTTTGCTTGTGTGCCTCCCCCGCAGAGAAAAGGGGAGGCAGTCTTGTCTCCCTTTTGCAGGTAAAGGGAGACGCACACGTAACATCACATGCCCCAGGCCATACAGGTAGAGCTAGTATTTGAGTCCAATTCGGGGCCCCTCAGGTGAGAGAGGAGTTTACCTGCGAGAGCCACCTTTGTTGAGAATGCAGCTTTGGCCCCACCGGGCTCAGCCCCTGCTCAGGGTCAAGGCCGGTCTCCACTGGCAGGGGAACTCTGACTTCCGGCGCCACCCAGAGCACAGCCCTCCGGCTGTTATCCTCTCTCCCAGCTCCCCCGCATGCCCTCCCCCCGCTTCTCACCGCTCCTGCTGCCTCTGCTGTTGTGGAGGTTGAGTAAGATGTTCAAATGCACAGAAAATACAAAGAAAGTTCAAGTGCCCTTAAACCCTGCAGCGATGTCCGTTGGCATTTCGGTGACCGTTCGGTGACCGTTCGTCCATCCTGTGTTTCCATCGGGGGCATCAGGTGGGTGAGCCAGGAGCCACATCCACTCACTTTGTGGGCTTTTACCTTGTTCTCCAGCTCAGTATTTTGCAATTTTTTAAAAACTAAATGATTATTAATATCACATGAAAATTTATAAATTTACCTATTCTTGGAAAACAGAGCTCCCATGTCTTCGTGGCAACAGTCAGATAGAACTGATGGCCAGCCACCCACTTCATATGGGACAAGCCACTTCGTTTTTCCACAGTCCCCACCATTCCCCATTGTGTCCCCAAGTAGGTCCACTTCCTTCATTTACTTACCTGCCTGACCCCCACGAGAATTCACTTTAACAACCCCGGTTCTAGGTAGGCATCTGCGATAGTTAACGTTATCAAAAACCTGCTCCACGCCCACCACCATTCAAACATGCTTGGCATGGGTCGATTGGTTTGGTTCTCACATAATGAATGATATGAGGTGGACACTATGATTATGTTCATTTTACAGATGAGGAAACTGAGGCTCAGGGAGGTTAGGTCAGTAGACCGAGAACAGGGTGAGAAAGTGACAATGTTGGGATTTGAACCTGAGCACTCTGGCTCCAGAGTCGGCCCCTGACCCCCCTGTTATAGACACATACACTCTTCTACATGTTGAGAATAATTTTCTAGGGTCACTTGTATAACAAAAACAAAAGACAAAAGCTTATCTCAGAATAGCGTCTGTTGTTTTTATCTGCTCGGTTTTCCCTCGTTTGAGGAACTGCCCATCTCCTGGGGGTCCTGGCGGGGCTGTCCATCCCCTCGCCGCCCTTCTGACGGGGCATGTGACCCAGGCCTGACCGATCATGGTCTTCCTCCCACACTGCTGCAGTGACTGGCCCAGAGATGGGTACGTGAACCGGGCCTAGCCAATCAATGCTTTCCCTGAGAACTTTTTTTTTAATAGGCCCTCTTTCTGAAGTCAAAGGTGATTTGACGTGAGCCTGGAGCTGTCTGTGGCCAGACTGACTGCCCTATGGGGAAAACCCATCTAAAGCCAGAGAAAGAAACAACTAAGACAGACTAAGAGAATGAGAGAGGGAGGTGGGGATGGGAGGGAGGGAGAGGGAGAGAGAGAACACAAGGATATTTGAGCCTCTGGTATTCATATCCCAAGGCCAACGCCATCCCTGACTCGCCAGGAACTGAGCCAGTAAATTCCAGTTTAATCCAGACTGAGTTACGTTGACTTAAAACCAAAAGATGCCTGAATTCCACCTCATCATTATTCTCTTTAATGACTCACACCGGCCCGTGGTCTGCACGCAGCATAAGGTATTAACCATTCAGCCCCCGAGGAGGGGGTTGAATTTATTATCAGTGGCGCTGCGAGGAGCCACCACGTGCTCACGCCTTTCCACGTGTATGCAATGATCTCATTAGGGGCAATTTCTGCTCTCAACCTTGAACACCAAAGTGTGCTCCACTGCCCTTGAGCCCCATCCCTGCCTTTGGCTTCCTGAATTATGGACCCTCACTGAGTCTAACTTTCTCTGTCCCTCCGTGCTGCGGGCTCCCAGCGCATCTCACGGCCAAACCCAGACGAGGAGTGACAGGTCTGGGGGCGACCGGGCGCGTCTGAAGAGCTGCTGGGCTTCTGAAGCCCTGCCTGCTGCTTGGGACTCACAGGCCAGATGCGGCGGTGCTCAGCAGCTCCAAGACACAGGAATGCTCCATCTGGCAGACAGAGGCCGTCTCCAATTCTGAGTCATTAGAAAAAATGAGAAATCAGAGAAAATTATGAGGGGGAAGGACTTCAGAGATTATTCATCCCAGACACATACCCTGCCCACCACCTGCCTTGTCCTACCCAGCTCAGCTGACTGAACCACGTGCCCTACGCGGGCTAGGCCTTTTGTCTGTCTTGTGCCAATGCCAAGAACGCCACGCAGCACATAGTAGGGCTTCAATAACCATCGACTGAGTGGATAGAAGGATGGATGGGTGGGTGGATGGATGGATGGATGGATGGATGGAGTATTCTAACTATTTGAACCCAAATGGGGTCAAGGACAGATCCTACCCCTTACTCACTCCGAGTCCCCGCCCTCTCCAGGTCTAATTACCCTATGTGTGAAATGAGGTCATTAAATTAGACCACCTCTAAGCTCCTCCAGCCCTCTTACCCTTGAGCCAGCTGTGTCCAGGTGAGGACTTCTGAGCTTTGGGGCAGATAGAAAGCGTCATTTGTGTGGTTTTGCTACGATTTGATTCAAGCACTGGACCTTTCCCATCTGTCCCCCTGGGGGCGGGCAGGCCACTGAGCTGCTTTCTGGATGTTTCCAGGGGCGCCTGCACAAGCTCAGGTGGAAGTGAAGTCAGACAACGCGGGGCTTTAACCTGAGCTTTGCCTCTTCCTGGCTGTGTGACCTTGGGCAAGCGACTTACCTCTCTGAGCTCGGTTCCCGCATCTCTAACACGGGGACTGAAACACACTTCATCGGCGTGGAAAGGGAGAAGTGAGGTAGTGCGCACACACTTAGCACAGTGCCTGGCACACAGTGAGAACTCCGTGAATGGCGATGGCGGTCGTCTGGGGGCCTCCCAGACCCCGCATCGGAGGAACGCGTGTGTCGTCCCACCGCCCGCTATGAGCCTCCGTCCAGTGAACCTGGACCAGGCAGAGCCCTGCTTCCGGAAGGAGGACTGACTGCAGGCCTGGAAGAGCCTCAGAGAGATCCCTTTCCAGGGAGCCTTTCCCATCTTCATCCTTCTTCCTACCTGAAATTCAGGCGTGATGACTGGAGACTAGGCAGCCACATTGGACCATGAGGACACGTTGAGGAGAGAAGCAGAAAATTAGAAGGAACCTCGATCCCCGATTACTAGGCCTCTGTTACCTACCTCAGGCTTCTTTATCTCAAGAGATAAATATACCTCTAATGTCTTTAAACCGATACTTGGGTTTTCTGTTTCATGTAAGCAAACCTATTTCATCTGTTCCCATTTTGTAGCTGACAAAACAACAACAACAAGAAAAAAAAACAAGGCTCAGAGGGGAGAAATTCACACAACTCACAAGGGCAAAGTCAGGATTTGAATCCAGGTCTCTAGGCTCCTGTACCATTGACTCTACCAAACCCTTTGCCATCATCGATGAGTGTGTCCCGCCTTCCTAGGCCACCTGCATACAAGACGCTAGACTATGACAGGGCTGTAGGGGCTGGGGCAAGGGAGGTGTAATCACAGAAGGCTTTCCAGAGGAGGCGGTATTTGGGTCGGGTCTTAGAGAATAAAACAGTAATAATAACTGAACCATCCAGCCAGCCCTTCAGACAAAAAGGGAAGTCTACCCCATGGCCCTGGGCTGGGTACAGTGTCAGAGCATGTGTCAGGGGTCCCCAAGACCACCCCCAGGTTCAGTGACTCACCAGGAGGAGTTACATAACTCAGCACAGCCTTACCTGGAGCCGTGATCGATCACAGCGGAAGAACACAGAGCAAAATAAAAAAAAAGCGCACGAAAAGCAACAGCAAAGCCTGAGGAGAAGGCCGAGGGAAGCAGGCCTGAGCCGGGGCCCCTCCCAGCAGAGTCCCACAGGAGGCACCTCATGCCCCCAGCAACGGGCTGTGGAAACGCATCAGGGTCCAGCCAGGGAGCTCGGCAGAGACACGGCGCCCACAGTTTTTCCCAGGGGGCCGGCCACGCAGGCCCAGCACGTCCCCAGACCCCCCACTCCCAGCAGGAGAGCAGGTGGTCAATATAAACCACACTGTTTGCGCAGACAGCGTAGACACAGTGGGCCCTCTGGTCGGGGGTGGCAGGAACACTGCCCCCCACCCCGCCACACCCAGGTTCCCTGAGGCCAGCCCAGGGCTGAACTCGCAAGCAGCCTTTCGAAGGAGAGCAGGCTCAGACCCTCTCTGCTAGCGCCTTCCCGCACAGACGGGACGCCTACCACCCCGTTTCTTTTTGAAGGGACCTGGGCAATGGTTTTTTTGCACCTCAAGTCCAGATTCATTGAGGAAAATTTAGTTTGCCATGGAAATAATTTCAACGTTTCCTAGAAAATAACCTTGAGTTATGCAAGAGCCCGGGGAGCGGGCCGGTGTGAGGAGCCCTCAGAGCACCGGACGGGCTTCTAGTCCTGAGCTGGCCACTCACTCACGTCCCCGCTCGGCCGAGCGCGTCCCAGAAGGGGGCCTCGGTTTCCTCTCCAATGAAGTGGCGTTCGCTGCATAATAAACCACCCCAAAAGTTGGTGGCTTGAACAACCAACGTTTATTACTTCTCACCATACCACGGGACGGCGATCTCGGTTGGGCTGAGTAGTGAGTGGCTCTTCTGCTAGCATCGCCCGGGCTCCCTCGTGAGGCCGTAACCAGGGGTCATTGAGGACAACCAGGCCTTCCGCCATGCGGTCTCCCGTCCTCCAGGCGGCTAGCCCAGGCTGGTTCTCACGGCAACTGGGCAGGGGTCCAAGAGCGAGGGTGGGAGCTACAAAACTTCTTAAGACCTGGTCCCGAAAGCTCTGTAGCGTCACATTCTGGTGGTCCAAGGAAGACACAGCCCAGTCCAGATTCCAGGGGAGAGGAACCAGCCTCCACATCTTGATGGGAGGAATGGCAGGGTCAGTGCAAAGGGGTGCGGGTACAGAGAGGGATAGAAATTACAGCTAACTTTTCATTAGCCACACCGTTTTTTCTATGCTCGTTTCAGTCATTTATTGGTGATTTTTTAATGTAGTTTTTTAAATTTTTATTTATTTTATCTTTTAGAGGCAAAGGGAAGGTGAGAGGGAGAGAAATATCAATGTGTGGTTGCTTCTCATGCGTCCCCTGCTGAGAACTGGCCTGCAACCCAGGCATGTGCCCTGACTGGGAATCGAACCTCGATCCTTTGGTTCGCAGGCTCACACTCAATCCACTGAGCTATACCAGCCAGGGCTGGTGACTTTTTTGTGTACAATTGAACACCCTTTACTTGCCCGGCATTTGCCAGACACAGACTCATGGGGAAACAGATGAACAAACCAATATGTGCCACAAAGTTATAAGGAAAGAACATTTATTTTATAGATATTTCTTTATAGCATATTTTTTCCTGCAGCCTGCCAGAGAAGGAACAAGCAATAAAATTGTGAATTTTAACCAGCGAAGAAAAGCAAAATCAAAAGGGAAACAAAGACAGCGTTTACTGAGCACCCCCCGAGTCCCAGCACCTCACACATACTCTCTCCCTGCACGTTTTCCAAGACCCTTTTAGGATAAGCCACCTGACGCTCACTGCAGGTAAATGACTGGCCCAAGTCCACGCAGGGCTGAGGGGCAGAGCTGGAAGTCACACAGCTGGGTTCGACCTCAGACTCCATATGCTACAGCAGAACAGCTGTCAAGGAGCTTCAGATTTCACTGTGAGTTTCCTAGCAGCCCAGGGGAAAAAGGGAAACATATTGAACATATTGCCCAATCGGTCATGAGCAAGGAAAAAAACCAGGCATTGCACTGAGGGAAAGCAAAGCCCTTCCTATCACTGAATTCATTTCTCTTTTCTCAAGGTGGAATCTGGGGCTCAGCTTAGACACCAAGTGGAGTGACCTTCATTCTACACGCGAGGGGGTTGCTGAGTAAATGCCCGTTGTTTCCTGGAGAAGATTCTGTCTTTCAAAGTCTTCTGTGTGTGTGTGTCTCACTTTCTCTTTACATCTCCACCACTCCTCTCTCTCTGTCTCTTTGGCTTCCATCCCTCCCTTCTCACACCCAGAACGTAGAGAGCCTGCTACTCCAAACGCCACTGTTTTGTTGCTGTTGTTGGGGTTTTTTTTTTTTAAATTTTTTTATTTTTTTAGGAAGTGCTACCATGTCAAGAGCATACACACAGACCCCGCCAGCACAGGACTTCCTCCTCACACAGGGCGGGGCGGGGCGAACGGGAAGGGGCCTGTTATAGCTGAGGTGACATATCTCTGCCCGGCCAGCTCGAGTGGCAGCTGGGTCAGCAGATCACGGGAGCACTGACCACTGTTCCCTGGAGCCTTCGGGATGAACTTGTGCCACCCAGGTAAGCACCCGCTGGCCTCAGTTTCCTCTTCTGTGGAACGGGGACAACAGTGCCTGTCCCCTGGGACCCCGGAGGACGTGGTGTGTAAATAGTTACAACGCAGGTGGGACACGCAGAGGCATGCAGCAGACGTTCGTGGGCTCAGGCCGGCTGCCAGGCTGTGCCCGGGGGCTGGGAACGCCGTGAGTCCAGCAGGGGACAGACAGACAGACAGTAAACACATTACTGTCCCACATCAGATGGTGACGAGCACGATGACGAGAAAGTCAGAATGGGAGAGGGTCTGGAGAAGGCCTCACGAGCAGAGACCTGCCCTGGCTGGGTGGCTCCTTCGGTTGGAGCGTTGTCCCACGCACCGAGAGGCTGCGGGTTTGATTCCTGGTTGGGGCCTGTACCTAGGTTGCCGGTTCGATCCCTGGTCCGGAGTGTAGGGGAGGCAACCCATCAATGCGTCTCTCTCACATCAGTGTTTCTGTCTGTCCTTCTGTCTCCACCTTCCTACCTCTTTAAAATCAATAAACATTTCCTCGGGTGAGGATTTAAAAAGATAGAGCAGAGATCTGAATGAGGGGAGGGAGCTGTCCTCGTGGGTTTCTGGGAAAAGAATGTTCCAGGAGGGCAGAGCAGACAGTGCAAAGGCGGCTCTGAGAAAGGTTGCTTGT
The DNA here is from genome assembly GCA_028533065.1 of Trachops cirrhosus. Lineage (NCBI taxonomy): Eukaryota > Metazoa > Chordata > Mammalia > Chiroptera > Phyllostomidae > Trachops > Trachops cirrhosus. The sequence goes on along the minus strand of CM052539.1, from coordinate 6,769,465 downwards.
GTGAAGGTGACAATGTTGGTCACGATGATGCCTGTCGGGGTGATACAAGGCCCCTGAAGCCCCTGTGTGGCCTTTGGGGGTGAGGGTGGCCTACAAGGAGGCAGAGGAAAGTGCCTGGGGCCCGTGGAGGGACCGGGACCCAGCAGCAGGGGACCGTGGCCGAGACCCTCCCCGGGAAGCAGGCCCGAGTGTCTGGAGGGAAAGAGGAAGGGCAGCCGTGCCGTTGGGACGGGAGGGAACCGACGGCGCTGCGTCTCTCTGAGACGGACAGATGAGGCGCCAGGTCCCTGCGCCCTGCCTCTCAGAACGTTCCGGCACCGTCTGGAAGTCCCGAAGACAAGGGCTGCCGCAGCCGTCCAGTTCCCCAGGTCCAGACAGCGCCACTCTGTTAGCAACAGAATGCTCCCTTCAGATAAAACCTAACCCAGAGCAGCCGAGCCTGCCCCTGGGGGGCCCCGCCCCCACATGAGAGTACCCGGATCCATTTCAGCGCCCCCAGTTTCAGATGGAAGGAAGGAGGCCCAGAGCAGGAAGCTGTTCCGCAGAGGCAGACCACTCCCACCTCCGGACTCCCTGCCCGGCACTCTCTCCCTGAGCCCCTGGCTTCTTCTGTGGGCTTTGGGGCAGGGGGCTCACAGACAGAACGGGCTCACAGGGAACACATCTCAGGCAAGAAGAGACCCAGCGAGGGCCAGCACCTGGCTCAGGGTCATCCAGCAGATGCAAGGGGCAGATGAGATGGTGAAGTAATCCCCCACAGGCCTGTCTCTCCATCTTTGAGGTCTCCACCTGTGAGGGTCCTGAGGAACAGGGATGGTTGTCCCCGTGATGCGAATGAGGAAACTGAGGCTCAGCACGATAAACTGGAGGAGAGCATTGACTCGCCCACATTCAGGCATACGCCCAGCCCCGGGGTGCCGCTGGCCTGCAATGTGGAGGAGAGGGGGAGTATCTGCAGGGCCACGACCCAGGACAGATGTGCAAATGGACACAGTCCTGGTGCACGGGAAGAAGCCACTCTTTCCACATAAGCAGGGGAAATCTGGAAAGACTTCCTGAAGGAAGCAGAAGGAGAAAGGGAAGATCATTCCTCTGTTACCCAGACTGGGTCTTAATCAAAGCACCTCCACGGCCAGGTGACTACCCCTCTTTGAGATCAGAATTTGTCACCTAGAAGTGGGCGCCACCATCCCGGCCTGACCTAAATGATGAACAAGCATTTGCAGTCGGCCAGACTTGGCTCAGTTCCCAGCTCTGCACCAACCTGCCAGCGGTCACGATGGGCCTCATTTTCCCCACCCGTGCAATGGACAGGACGGTGGCAGTTTTCTGCAGGCCTGCCTCCCCTCCTCTAGCCATGGGTGTGTGACCCCCAGGAACGGGTCAGCCCCCTCCCCCAGGGCCTGCCCGGAAGGTGAGAGGACCAGGCAACAGAGCCCTGACAGGACCAATGACAGTAGCGGGTTGGTGCAGGAAGGATGAGCGCTCTTAAAAATAGCACAGAGGTGGCTGAGCTGTGGGTAGGAAGCCACACCATGCACCCACAGAGCAGGCCGGGGAGGGGAGGACCTCCCCCAGACACCCCTCCTGCCCCAGGCGCCATCCCACCAGACTCTGAAGAGCCTGGGCCCTGGGGGCCCCAGGAGAGCACCCTCCTCCTGCCCTGGAAAAGGGGAAGCCAGGCCAGCTGCCCTGGAAGCAGGGCTGCGAGCAGAGTGATTTCTAAAAATACGAGGGAAAGAGGAAGGCCGAAGGGGAAGTGCAGGGCGGTGGGGGAGACGGTCGGAGGGCACTGGGCTGCACTCGGCGGGCCTGGGCCGGGGGAGAGGGCAGCCCAGCCCGGGCTCCGGTGGGGTCGGGATCTAAAGGTGACCACTGGGAGGTGTGAAGAGCGCCCAGCCCAGTGGGGAGTAAACAGAGCTTTGTGGGGGCAATGGCTGTTTTTACCATGTTGTTATATTTTGTGTTTTGTTACCATGACTATTATGATTAAAAACCTACCTCCCAGTGCCTGAAGCAGGCTTGGGATCAGAAGCGAGCACTCTCAGGCTGGGTCCTTCTCACCCTCACTGAACCTCAGTGTCCTCGGCTCTGAAATGGGAAGAAAGGCCCACTTTTTAACAAGTGTGTGAAGGGTCAGAAGGGGCCGCGGGATGGGTGCAGCTGTCTGGGGGCTGTCAGCCCTGTCCCACGGTTACTGTGCACTTGGCCATTGCCACCTGCTGGGGTCGGGGCCCCGGCAGAGGGGACAGTGGCCTGAGAGTATCTGTGAATCCCCCCGTCCCACCACAACAGGAGCTGCATGAAGGGAAGTGGAAACAGCACCCCCCTGCCGTCCCACTCTGCTGGGAGTGCTGTTTCCAACCACACCTGCGCCTCAGTCTCCCCAGCTCTGGGACGCCGGCTTTGTTTCAGCACTGACCCCACGGAGGGAACGGGGCTCGCTCAGGTGGCAGGCGGCATGCTGCACCCCATCTTCACCCCCGAACACGCGGCCATGGGCGGCGTGCCCGGGTGTCAGAACGTCCAGAGTGCGCGTCTGATGGGGTGTCGATGGTTCGTATGCTGGTATCTGGCTTCACGGGAGCAACGTCAGTACTGAAGCCTCAGGACCCCAGAGGGGCCTGGGTGTGAGCCTCAGCTCCCCTACCTTCCCGCTGTGTCACCTCGGGCAGGGCACTTAACCCCTCTGCGCCTTGCACGTCTCGTGGACAGAATGAGATTAGAAAGGCCTCCCTTCTTCCAGAGCATTCTCTGGGTCAAAGGAGGTGATGGGTGGGAAGAGCCTGGAGCACACAGGGCACAGCACGTAGTAGGTGCTCAACTAGCACGCCTTTCTGTAACCAACAGCTTAGCTTGTTTGTTGAGCCACGTGGCCCCAGGCCTGTTGCAGTGAGAGGGAAGGTGAGGGAGGGGGCGAGGCCCAGAAGGAGCACAGAGGCCCTGAGAGGAGACGGAGGGGAGGAGTCGGCGCTCTGGGCCGAGAGGAGAAGGGCGGTTATCACAGACAAGGGGGAACAGCAGTGCACAGGCCTGCGGAAGGAAGGGCCCATGGGAGCAAAGGAAGGTGGCCAGTGAGGCCTCGAGTGGAGGGTGGGGTGGGGGAGGGCGGGGCACAGTGTGCGATTTGGGTGGGGGAGCACCAGCAGTTCTGCCCGGTGGCATCTGGGGTCTTATCCCCAGGAAAATGGGAGTGGAAGGGCAGAGTGGGGGCAGGGAGACACGGAGAGGCGGGCATCAATCACCCAGAGATGGGAGCCAGGGGCCAGCTGGAGGGCGGGACCGTGCAGACAGAAAGAGGCCAGACGGACGGGGCTTGGTGAGGGAGCAGAGGTGAGGCTGAGAGAGAGGCGAGTGTCCAGTGCCTCCTGGGGCCCTGGCAGGGGCATCTCAGGCCCCATACCAGAGCCCGGGAGCTCGGGAAGGACCGAGGGGAAATTCTAGGACTCCCGTTTCGGTCAGAAAGACAGACGAGATGATGACCAGTGCCCAGGGGCATGGCAGGGTCTGAAACTGAGGGAGGGGTAGGAGCAGAGGGCTCGCCTGCGGCTCCTCGGCCCCAGAGAGGACGAGGGAAATGAGAGCGGTGGGGAGAGGGGAAGAGCCAGGACCAGGCCACGGGATCCAGGGCTCAGCCCTTGGCCACCAACAGTGGGGATTCTCCGCAGAAACGCTGCGGCCTGGCTTCTCTCCAACAAGCAGCCCCTCGGGAGCCCACAGGGCCCGCACCGGGAGGTGTGCCCCCACCGGGAAGCCCCCTCAGGACACAGCCTCAGCCAACAGGAAGACAGCAGGAAGTCCATGAACTGAACAGAAAAGCCTGACCTTTCACCTCAAAGTCACCTAGAGGTGACTGGCTTTTTCCACGACAGCACTCAGCTTCCCTCCAGCTCCTCACAGAGGACTTCCAGCCTGTAGTGCTGCCTCCCCTGCCAGGTCCCTGCTCCTGTCTCCATGTGGATGGCCCCTCACGCCTCCCATCCCCGTATGTCCCCATGGCTGCAGAATCCTGGGATGTGGCCTTTCTCGGGTTCCGGCAAACCAGGGTTCTGATCCCAGCATTGCCATTTCTTGGCTGTGTGACTTAGGGCAAGTCACTTCGTCTCTCTGAGCCTCAGTGTCTTAAATTTAAAAAGACTCACTTTACAGAGTGGTGAGGATTCCATGACCCAATTTATATGAAGCTGCTGGCGTGGAGTAGGTGTTTTTGTGCTTACAACTTAATGGAACTCTCGCTTTGTCTGCTGGTATGACAGCCACCTCCCCACCCCCTGGAAATCAGGAACCCTAGACCCACGGACTCCGAGTTGCAGAACAGAAAGGAAAACTCCCACGTGAGCCATTAGGTGGACGGCAGTGGAGCCCCTCCCGCTCTGTGTCCCTGGACCCGTGTAGATTACCTGCAGGGGACAAAGCACCATCTAATAGTCACTAATTTAGGGTGCAGAGGACGGTGCCCCTCCAGGCAGCCATCACCTCCAAGCAAACACCTCAGCTGCACCTTCAGGAGGCTGCTCCACGGCCCCAGCAGGCCAGCACCCGCCAGGCCAGCATCGTCTGGTGGAGAAATGTTCAGAGGGCTGGCGGGACCTGTGGCCACACGCTCTCCTGCACCTCCTTTACTGTAAAGAGGGTCCTTCAGTCTAAGGTGATGTCACGCAGTGCTCTGTGTCAGTGGATCACACCCTCTGGAAGCCCCTGGATACTGAGGCTGGCCCAAGCTCTGTGGGCAGGAAAGGCCACCACGTGTCCGGGACAAGGGTGGATGCCAGTTGAGATGACGTGCTGGCCTCTGCAGGATAGAAGGGAGCCAGTGTCATCAATTTGCTACCCAGCCGCTAGTTGATTGTCTCAAGAAGCAATGGGTCTCTGTCCCTGGCAAGTCAGGGATCCAGCGGTGGCAGTAGCTTGGGGAGACTTGGGGAGTGGGTCTAGGCGTGGCCTCCACCCAGGCCACACCCACGGCTACTTGATTCATGAGCCATTGTACCACCCTGGGCTGGCCAATCGGAGACTGGCCGATGTCCCCCCGCTGAGTCATTCTGTCTGCTCCACAGCCTAGGGCCTCTCCTGAGAGGGATGCTTGCTGGGAAACGCAAGTGTGCTTTACGAAAGTCCTCCCACTCCGTGTCCACTCCCACAGGGCTGCCCACTTGCCTCTCCCCCAGGCCTCTCTGTTCCTCGTCTTCTGATCTTTCTTCTTCTCAGCCTCTGACCAAGCCGCCCACTCCTGCCCACGAGTGCCGGCGTGTTCCTGCTTCCCGACACTTCTCTTCCACGTGAAATGGGTGGCCAGGCGCCCTGGCCACAGCTCTGCCCTTCGGGAGGGCTTCTCACCACCCTCTCTCCGGAACACCTGCGAGCAGGACCATCGTTCAGCAGCCGCCCAGTTTTTACTTGCACCCAACGCCGAGCCACCCATCCTGGAGTCAAACCCAGGCGTTTTCCTCCCGTGTCAGGGGGTCACGAGGGACCCTCCCATGCAGACATGGTGTGAGCAGAGGGGCAGGCCTCGGCACACCTGCCGTGGATGACGGGGGGCCGGGCCACCGGTCCGTGGGGCTCGCCGGGGTCTTCTGGTCCTGCTCACGCTTGCTCCTAACTGAGCCACTTACACAGTAAGGGTTGCTGCTGGGCTCACCTGACTTCGCGACGTGATGCGTCAGACAGACCCACCTTGGCTGCTTGGCCCAGGGAATCGCTACCATACACGCTTGCTGCCGTGGTGCAGGACCCTTCCCTCTGGGGACACAGCCTCTCCTGCAGCCGATAGATTTGGGGCCTGAAAGCTGGTTCTGGCCCAGAGACGAGGCCGGGGGTCTTGACCTTTTGCGCCGTAGCTGCCCTTTGGGAGGGGCCTGTCCCTAGTGGGGCGGCTCCGTTTGGCTGAGGTAGTTGCCCGGGGAGAGACTCAGCTGTCAGCGGTCAGCAGGCTGCCCCCACCACCGCACGCCCCGCAGCTGAGGGATGGGCACCTTGTCTCTGAGGAGGAGAGCTGCGCGGCACGACACGGCAGCCGTTGTACACGTGCTGGACGGTTAGCACACGTCGGACACTTGCTGGGTGTTCCACAAAATTCAACCCTCTTAGTCCTGACCCCCATGCTCTAGGGAAGCGTGTGGTTCATGCTTCTGGGGAAGGACGCTCTGCTGGTTAGGTTGTAGGTGTGCCTGCTGTCACAGAGAGGCTCAGAAGCACGGCGACTGAGACTCGCTCCCCTGTCCTGGAGAAGTCCAAGTGGGTAGCTGCTGGTCGAGGCAAATGCGATGACTTTTCTCCACACCGTTGCGCAGGGCCCAGGCTCCTTCCAGCTTGCTGCCCTGCCATCTCAATACCCAGCCTCCGTCTCGAAGTCCAAGGCAGCTGCTCAGCCAGCAGGCGGGAGAAGTAGGGACCTGGAGGACTTGATGGTCTCTCTGCATGTGCTCAGGAGAGGTGGTCTCCGTCCTTGTAAAAGCTGTGAGAAACACAACCAGGCACTTCCCAAAGACAGGACTGGAAAGTCGGGAGGATCTGGGTGGGCAGACAGGAGAAGGCAAAGGCGCAGGAGCAGGACCGAGAGTCAGGCAACTCGGAGGCAGTGGGGAGCTGGCAGCCGGGACTGGCAGGCTCTCGTTGAGAGCGGTGGGGAAAGGCTGGCTGGAGAGGCCAGGGAGGCTGTGCGGGACCAGCAGAAGGACTTTTTCCTGGAAATAATGGCGAGTTCGTGGAGATTTTGGCCAGGACAGTGTCGTGGATGGAATGGGAAGCGCAATGGGGGATGGGGCGAGCCGGCTGACCTGGCTGTGGGCACCGTCACAGCACCTCGTACAGAATTCTGGCCAAACACACACTTACCTCCTCTAATTTACTTTCAGGTGAAGTGGAAAGAGCTTTGTAGTTAGGCTGATCCAAGGTCAGCCTGGTTCAGCAACTCGTCCCTGTGGGACCTTAGCCAGGTCACCTCACTTCTCTGAGCCTCAGGGCAGAAACTGCCTAACGTCCCCCAAATCCAGTTTCCCCATCTCCCATAGTAAGGACATCGTTACCACCCTGCTACGGGCTCATTTCCCAGCCTCCCTTGCAGCTAGGTGTTGCAATGCGACTGCATTTGGCCAATGGCGTGTGAGACAAAATGATACACCATTTCCAGGTTGTGCAAATAAATAAGCGAATACATGATAAACACAGGATCCGATGAAGGAATAAACTAAAGTTCCAGGGCAGAATGAATGCCTTCAGCAGGTACCTTACTGAGCACCTGCTGTGCGCCGGGCTCCTTCTCGCTGCTGAGGATGCAGCAGTGAGCAACGTAGTTGAAGTGCCTGCTTTCCCGGAGCTGAGAGGATAATGAGTGCACTAGAAAAGATACAAGTACACGAGATAACTTCAGGCATCTGTGCAGGGGTAGAAGAAACAGAAAGCTGGGTAGGAGGGGGAGGGGAGAGGCTGACTCAGAGTGGTCCGGGAAGGCCTCTTGGAGGTGGGGACACCTGAGCCCAGGCTTGAGTGGAAGGGGCCGGCAAGGCACAGGTTTCTGGAGGGAAGGGGACTCTGAGAGCCCGCCGGCGTGGCCGGAGCTGAGCGACGGAGGGGAGGCCGGTGGGTGAGCTGGTGGCTACAGGTCCGTCTTTCCGCAGACCCAGGGGAGCTGAGCAGCGGGGAAACCGAGGAGCTGCAGCGGATCAAATGGCACCGGCAGCAGCTTCTGGAGGACATCCAGGCGAGTGCACACTCACACACTCACACTGACAGATACATGTCCCCACACACATTCCCCCGGTGCACCCCCAAACCACACACTCCCACAAGCACTCATACATGCTCTCACCCCTCCCACTCACACCTGACCCAGCCTGGGCAGAGAGGAGGCGAGATTCCAGCCACACCCAGCCTCAGTGCCAGCCGTCCGCAGAGGGGAGCACAGAATCCCCAGGGGACTCCCCTCACTGACGGACTGAGCTGCCGGGAGAGAGCCAGAGGAACAGGGAGGGACAGGCAGCAACGGGTCCGCCCCCTCCTGTGTGCGGAGCCTGCCTGGGGCTCTACACCCCCTCACACCGTGGGTTCCACCCCCGCCTGAGCGGCTTCACTCCGCCCTCACCCCCGTGCCAACCCTCAGCTTCATTCCCCCCAAAATGGGGGTCATTAGGTCAACACAGCACCAATATGGGCCCAGCCCCTGTCGATTCACCAGTTTTTCAGATGTTAGAACATCTGACTCTCAGGAGCCTTCTGAGACAGGCCCTGGCTCGGTTCCAGGAACACGCTGAGCTCAGCCCTGCCCCTGGGCCTTTGCACTCACGGTTCCCGCTGCCCGCGACTCTCCCGAGCGCTCGTCGTGGCTCCTCCTTGTTATTTCACTCTCGGCTCACATGCTGCCTCCTCTTGGAGGCTGCCCTGATGCCCTGGCTACAGTGGCCAGGACCCCGCCTCACCCAGACACAGGGTCGCCTCTGGCGCAGGGAACAGTGGAGGTACAGAAGCATCCGCTCAGCAGGGACCTCACAGAGCTCCTCCCACGTGCCACACTTTCCCCTCACCGTTACTGTGATCATTCTCTGCACGGTCCTTTCACTTCCCCGTGGCCACCACGAACCCAGCCCCACTGGACTGCGTGCCTGGGTCTGTCTTGCCCACCACTGTATTTGTAGCCCAACAGCCAGAGTGTAGTAAGCACTCAGTTAATACTTGCGAGTGAGCCCCTATTTTATTTTCAGGGAAGCCACTCAGTGATCTAGCTGAGATCACATGGACAGGAGCTGACTGGGCACAGTTATAGGCTCCAGGCCCCATGCTGTCCCTGGGTCCCAGAACAAGCCCCTGGGACCACGCCCATCCTCAGATCTCAGGGGAGGAAGGGGGGGACTGGGTGCCTCCTGGGGGCTCGTGCTGCTGCCCTGCAGGGGGATGGTGGTCACGATGCCACTTCGCCCTGTCTGCTCAGCTGTGGCAGTTGGCAGAGATAGGGGCTGTCCTCTGCCACTGGGCACCCCGTGCAGGGTCACGAGGAAACAGACTTGAGGCTTGACTCTAGTCGTGTCCCTTTGCCTCTCTATGCCTCAGTGTCCTCTTCTGCAAATTCCACAGGGACTGCAAAGTCCCTGCATTTCCTAGTACCTGGTGCGCCCACAGGACCTGGCACGCAGCGGGCCCCGAGCCCGGGGCAAGTGTCAGAGTAAACAGACAGACGGAGGGAAGCTGCAGAGCAGCTGGGGCCCCTCACAGGACGCGCCTCTGTGCCTCCTTCCTGGGGGGGCCGGGCAGGGGGAGCTGTGGAAGGAGTCTGAGCAGAGGCAGGGTGGGCACCAAGTGCCCTTCAGCAAGAGGGCAGCTGGGTAGAGATGGGCTGGTGGGGTGGGCGTGGCTAGAGGGCAGGGGACTTCACAGCTGCAGAGGGGAGAGATGGGAAGGCCGAAAATAGAGTGCGGCAAAGGCGGGGGTGACCTGGGGACTGCCTTCCCAGCTGAGGAGATGGTGGAAGAAAGAGCACAGACAAAAGCGATAGTTCGGTCTGGGACTTTGAGGATATGAGACATCTGGGGTGGGGATCTCTCAGGAAAGAGAATTTGGGGTCACGCCCAGGGGTGGGAGTGGGTATGAGGGAGGGTCATAAAACCCGGTCTGCCCCAGCTTCGGCTCCCTGACTCTCCCTCCCCATTCGTGCCTCCCCCCACTGCCACCCCACAGAAGCTGAAGGACGAGATCTCAGATGTGTTTGCCCAAATCGACTGCTTCGAGATGGCGGAGGAGAGGTGAGGGGCCTGGCTAGGGGACCCCGGGAAGTTCCCCGGGTGGCTTCCGAGGGATGTCACAGGTCCTGAATGAGCAGGAGCCACGCCTGGGCTGGGGCCCAGGTGAGGTCAGGGATCGGGCCCCTGGAGGAGGGGGAGGCGGTGGCACTGGGATAGAAACAGGGCAGCCCGAGCCTCCATCGTGCTGGTCTGGGCCTTGTTCCCGCACAGCCCCTCTCTTGAGAGACAGCCCCATCCTCCAGCCTCTGCACCCAAAGGCTCTTCCAATCGCCCTGACCCACCCCTTGACCAATCGCCACTCAGGAGCATCCTGGGAGGGGCTTGGGAGAAGGAAAACTGGCCCCAAGGTTGAGGACAGGAGAGCCAGGGGCCTCAGCAGGACAGGAACCTGGCCGGGTGGGGGGGACGGGGTGGGGGCAGGTTTCCTTCACTCTGCCCACGGGCTGTCACTCAGCCGGCCCCTTCTACAGGGAGGCTCCCACAGGCTTTGTGACTGGGACTAGTCCCCTCCCCTCTCTGGGCCTCCATTTCCCCACTTGTGAGATGAGAATGTTGGTCCCTGCATAACCCCTAGGGCCCCAGAGCACCGACTCTTCTATCCAGGGTCCCAGGAAACCCCCACCCTGCCCCCACCCCTGCCCCGCCCCCTTAGTCCCCTGCTGCCTCTGGTGCCCACCGTCCTGCACCACACGGCCACAGACAGACGCCCACCGGTGCTCACAGGCCTGTCTCCAGACTCGCCGGTCAGGCCGCAACAGTGACAGCATAGCACTTCCAGGGCGCCCGCCGCCATCTATTCCCAGCGCTTTAACCCCCCGACAGACAGCGCTGGGAGGCAGGTGGCCACGTCACCCCCTTTCACAGATGAGGGAACTGACATGGAGCGACTCTCCCTGCGTGGCTGTGCCAGCAACGGGTGGGAGGGGACGCGAGCCGGGAGGCTGGCGCCGGAGCCTGAGCTTGAGCCCGAACCCTCAGCCCAGCCTCTCCGTCAAGGGGCTGCACCCCCCACCCCCGCACGGGCCCCTGCTGCCCCTCCGGGAGCCGCTCCGCGCTCTCCAGGCCACGGTGCCGGGCTAGGTGGAAGAATCCCGAGCAGGAGCTCCGGGAGGGCCCTAGGGAGTGTTGGCTAGCTAAGGGGAGTCCTCAAGGTGTCCGAGAGTCCTTGGGGGTTGGAGGGTGCCCTTGGGTGCTGGGACAGCCCACACTGACACCCACATGTCCACAGCCGGATGGCCCAAAAGGAGAAGGAGCTGTGCATTGGGCGAAAGAAGTTCAACATGGACCCTGTGAAGGTAGGCAGTTGTGGGGGGCTTGGGTCGTGGGGTTGGGGTCGCTACATGCTGAGCACCTTCATAATGTTCTCTTGTTTCTCCCAACTGACACAATAACCGCCCCCCAGAGGAGGGAACTGAGATGCGGCAGGGCTCAGCGTCTTGTCCAGTCACGGGCGGGGGCTCTGTCACCCACGGCACAGCAGCCCCGGGCATGAGTGGGAGCCAGGAAGTGGGGGGTGGGGCGTGGAGTCTATGATGTCCGTGGACTTGGAGTCCCTGGGCACCAGGCCTCTGTTTCCTCCTCTGCAGGTGAGGCATGGAACAGGGTGACTTGACCTTCCAGGGCTCGGTCTCCAGAAGCGTCTCCCGGCCACTCGGGTTGGGGGAGCCACAGCTGGGGTGCAGGCCCGGAGCACTCAGGGCTCAGCTGCTACTGTCCCCGCCCCAACACGCCCCTCCAGCCCTATCCCTCCCTCCCGAGAGGGGCTGCAGGCTCCTTTCCTGCAGGAGCACAGGCAGGAGGAAGCCACGAGCTGACACAGAGTGGGGGCGGGGCAGCCAGAGGGCCCTGGAAATGTACTGCTCCGGCTGCAAAGGCTGCCCCCCTTCCCTGTCTCAGGCCCACGGCATCACACGCCCACTCGCCCCCCACAGCCGCAAACATCGGCCCCCTGCGCTATCCACAGGGAACACACGCACCGGCTGACTCACTCTCCCCACCCGAGGCCCTGGCAGGGCCACCGAGGGATCCCCAGGGTCCTGCGTCTGTCATCCAGGGATCCCTCAAACTGCCCCCGCATCTTGCAGAAGCTTCTCTTTTTCCAAAAGGATCAGGGACATGAAATGAAGGAACCATCACAGAAAACCAGAGGCCAAGCCCTCAAATTCCTAAAACGCCATTGACACACACATTCCCAAGGGCTTGGGTCGCGGGGAGAGGTGGCCGTGATGTTGCCAACTCAGCAGAGCAGGTCAGAGCAGGTGGAAGGCCTGGCACACTGTCACTTCCGTGCAGAGTGGAACTGAGAGTCACCACCATGGGAACTGTCCCCCTCCGAGTGGCAGGCCCTGGACAAGTTCTTTTTTTGATTTTGCTGTTTTTTTTTAATGTTTATACAATGGACATAGACTACCTGCAAGAAAAAAAAAACGAAACACTATTTTTAAGTAATGTGAACTTCAAGGGACAGAAGAAGTGGCTGAATGATCGAATCTTAAAACTGTAATCAGTGCAATCATTGACGCAGATAATCGATGAGCGTAGGGCTGAAGGGGACCCTGGGGAGCACCTGGCATGGCCGTGTCTCTCTTCGCACGCCTCCCCTCTGATGGGGAGCTCACCACCTTGCAAAGGCATCTTCTGTTAAGGACGGACACAACTCCCCAGAGCAGTCACAGGGCTCTGGCCACGGGGGCTCCCTCCCGCCCTCCCCCCGGGCTGGCTGCTCACGTGTCTGCCTACCGCTCGCAGGGCATCCGGTATCTCATCGAGCACAAGCTGCTGACCTCCAACGCCCAGGACATCGCCCGGTTCCTGTACAAGGGCGAGGGCCTCAACAAGACGGCCATCGGCACCTACTTGGGGGAGAGGTAAGGAGGCGGGGCCTGAGGGAGGCAGGGAATGAGGGCGTGCGGGTGTGGGCGGGTTAGTGTGCTGTGTGCGCAGGTGAGTGAGGAAGTGAATTATGTTAGGAAAGTCAGCACCTGGAGCTGGAGGAGGTGAACTGTCACCTCCTTCCCGATTCCGACCCGAAGCCTGCCTTCCTTCCTCTCTTCTTTCACGTATCCAACAAGGAGACAATTGTTAGCGTCCGCTGTGTCCCGGGCACCGTTCTAAGCCCCGAGTTTACACCAGTGATCCAGACAGACGAAACCCCTGCCCTCAGGGAGGTGCATACCAGTGGGGAAGGCAGATTCCCAAATATTTCAAGCGTGCTAGAAAATGGTAAACTCTTCGGAATACAAATAAAATGGCGAATGGAGGTGAGAGGGGCTGAGGACCACAGACCAAGGTCTGTGACGTCAGCATGGACATGAACGGTCTCATGGAGAGAGCAGGGTAGACTTCTGTGGGAAGAGCAGTCCAGGCGGAGGGAACAGCATTGCAAAGGCCTCAGGACAGAAGCATGCTCAAGGAGCAGTGAGCTGGTGAGCCTGGGAGAGAGCAAGGAAAGGGGGCAGGAAGTAGTCGGTGACAAGGCAGGGACCTGCGGAGGGATCCGGCAGAGGCGTGGTCTGAGACCCCTCTGGCTGCAGGGCTGGGGGGCTGGGACTGTAAGGGATCAGGGTGGAGCTGAGCCAGGGAGCCAGCCACCCTTCTCCCAGCCTCCCCAGGGGACACGCTTCTTCTCCCGAGCAAGCTGGGAACACGGTGGCAAGAAGGGCAGCACTTCCTGACCCAAGAGCCGGGAAGCGGGAGGAACCCGGCTCCGCAGGGTTGTCTCCACTGCACAGAGCACCACGCCTCTGCCCGATCCCTCCGCGGGTCCCTGCCTTGTCACCGACTACTTCCTGCCCCCTTCCCTTGCTCTCTCCCAGGCTGCTCCTTGAGCCCACTTCAGTCCTGAGGCCTTTGCAATGCTGTTCCCTCTGCCTGGAGTGCTCTTCCCCTAGAAGTCTACCCTGCCCCCTTCCTTCAAATTCCAGTCAAACATACCCTCTCCGTGAGACTGTTCCTGTCCACGCTGACGTCACAGCCCTTGGTCTGTGGTCCCCGGGCCCTCTCACCTCCCTTCCCCACTTTATTTGTATTCCAAAGAGTGTACAATTTTCTAGCATGCTTGAAATATTGGGGGAGGTCAAGTGGCTTGAGAGGTGTCACCGAGGCAGACAGTGACAGAAGAGGGCTTTGACTCAGGGGAAGCGCCCCCCCCCCCCCCCGCCAGGTGAGAGCAGCACTGGTGAGCTCTGTTCACGTGTGGGGAGCGTGGCGTGCACGTAGGGGGCGGGTTGATGTGGGGTCAGACGGATGTGAGCAGGCCAGAGAGTGGCCGGATCCAGAAGGAGGACACCTATCTCCTCTTGTCCCTTGCCCACCTCAACCCCCTCCAGGAGGCAGAGGCCACAGTATTCCCCAGTGCCTCCCATCTCCCCTCTGCCCCCCCAGGGACCCCATCAACCTGCAGGTCCTGCAGGCCTTCGTGGACTGCCACGAGTTCGCCAACCTCAACCTCGTCGAGGCCCTCAGGTGAGCGGGCCCCGGTGGGGCCCTGGAGCGGGGTGCAGCGCGGGCGGGGGTGCGGGGCCATCACGGGCCACCTGTCGAATAGCACAGAGTGTCAGGAGCGGGAAGGAATGAACGATAGTGCCCGCCTCACGCGGCTGAGGGTGGCGGGATAACTGGCGTGGACGGCCTGAACCAGCACCCGGGTCATTACCGCTCCTACCACCTGCATTATTCCGTGACAACATTGCTATAACAATATTTAATCATTGGAATGATTATTCTATTATTACCGCTGTGCCCACTACTTTTCAGGACAGTGCTTGTTTTACTTCAATAATACAGCTTAGCATGTGTTGCCTTATTATTGCTTATTATTTTCTAATTAGGTTATTATCATTTCTACGGCTAGTTTTACAACTACAGGAGGTGTTACAGCATAATGGGTAGGAGCATGATTGCCCAGTTCATATCCCAGCTCTACCATTCACCCCCTGCGTGGCCTTGGATGAGTCGCAAAAACCTCTCTGTACCTCAGTCTCTTCGTCTGTAAAATGGGGATTATAATAGTACCAACCTCACACAGTGGTGAGGACTAAATGAGAAAGAGCTTAGCATTGGGCCCACAGTAAGTGTTTAGGAAGTCTTGGGAAATTGGCTCCTTAAAGGGGGCATTTGAGCTGGGTTTTGTAGGATGAATAGGAGTTTTCAAGGTAGAGAAGAAACTGCCACTATCCAGGCAATATGGCCTTCCCTCCAACTGCCAGGCTCATTGAGGGAGAGGGGTAGTTTCCAATATTCATTCACTCATTTAACAGGCCTTTATGGAGCAGTTCCTGGGCCCCTGGGCCTGTGTGAGGCCCGGTGAGAGATGTGACAGGAACGGGCACAGCCCTTGCCCTCAAGGTGTGGAATTTAAAGTTGTGGAAATAACTCATCGACTTCCAGGGCTAAAAGCTTAGGTTCCAAGAAAGGGAGCCCTCCCACCTGCTCCCAGAGCAGTCAGAGGCTTCCTCATTGGCTGGGCCACAAAAGGTCCTAGGACTCAGCTGAGCAGAGGGGAGCACAAACTCAGCTCTCCTTACTGAAGGAGGCATCTCCTGGGCAACCTCCCGCGTGCCTGCTGCTCACAGTTCAAATCCCTGTAGAGCCTCGAAGACAGGTTCAGATTCGCCCGCTTACAGGACAGAGACAAAGCCTGGGAGAGGCAGAGTGGCTTGTCCAGGATCCCCACCCACCCTGCTGCCCACCACCCTGTTCCTCCCCCAGGCAGTTCCTGTGGAGCTTCCGGCTGCCGGGCGAGGCCCAGAAGATTGACCGGATGATGGAGACCTTTGCCACTCGATACTGCCTCTGCAACCCAGGCGTCTTCCAGTCCACAGGTGCCAGTGTGGGGTGGGACCTGGGGCTCCGAGCCCCTTCAGCATCGCCAGGCACAGGGCTGCCTCCCAGAGCACCACGGCTTCCCCACCTGCTCTGGTTTCCCCCAGTACCCAGACCCTGGGACCCCCGGTCATTCCAAGCTCCCGCTGAGTGCCAACTCTGGGCCGGGCCCTCTGTGGGGTATTTATTGGGCAGAGCTGCCTCGGGGCATGGTCCTTGGGGGAAGAGGCAGGAAGGGACAGCACAGGTGGCTGGGGCAGCCACACACCTGTCTGAGGGCAGCGATGGGGGAGTCAGCGTGTCCAGGATGGCTTCCCAGAGGCAGTGGGTCTGAATGGGGTTTTGAAGGATGAGTAAGAGTTCTCCAGGAGGTCAAGGGGAGAAAAGGCCTTTCGGGCAGGAGTTCTAGTTCGAGCAAAGGCCCAGAAGCATGAAACAGCCTGGGCAGAACGTAGGGGGGAAGGGGCATAGAAGGATGTCAACCAGAGTCCGCCCTCCACACTCCCCCACACAGGGTGGATGAGAAGACATCACAGCAGGCTTGTCCTGGCCTCTTCTCAGAATCTGAGGTTACCATAATGACAATAACCAATTCGAGGTGCTGAGTGCTCCCTGTGTGCTAAGTGCCGCACCCAAACGAAGCCATGCAATCCTCGCAGTGAGTCTATGAGTATTCTCACTCCTGTGCAGAGCACAGACGCAGAGAGGTGCTGGCTCGTCTGCCGACGTGCCACGTCGGGGCTGCGTGTCCGCACACAGGCCCCACAGGGCATCCGCCCTGGCTTGTAGTTATACACGATTTTACTGTTGGCTGGTTTTATTATTGGTCTGCACTGCAAGTCTGAATGCCCCACAAGAGTGGGGCCATATCAGAGTTATTCACTAGTGCACCCCCAGCCCACCGCACTTAGTAGGTACTCAATAAATATTTGCAGGAAGAAAGGAATTTTAAAGCACCAAACTTGAATCACGGTCCAACTGCTTTTTAATTCTGTAACCTTGGGCATGGAACGTAACCTCCCCGTGCCTCGGTTTCCTCATCTGTAAAATGGGGCTGGTGATGAGACCTGCCCCATAGGGTCATCATGGGGATGGGAAGGCTTAGCACAGAGCACACACCACCAGCATCAGGTGCCACAGGTATCAGAGGGAGAATCACTCATGTTCTAGAACATGAAATGACTTCAAAGTCAAACCTCTGACAGTTGCAGATGAGGAAGCTAAGGCTCAGAGAGGTCAGGGATTTTCTCAAGGTCAACCAGAGAGGGTTGGGGGCACGCTGGACCCCCCTGGCTCTGGACACTCACCGCAGAGCAGCAGTCGCCTTCCTCCCAAGTACTCCACCCAGCCGTGTGGCTTCGCTACCTTGCAGAGAACAGCAGCTCTGGCCCTAGAAACCCCTCCGTGCCCCCCAGGCTACCAAGCAGCAGCACGTGACTAAGTCCCGAACAGCAGTGCCGTCCTAAGCCCAAGTGGGCAGAGAACAGAGGGGGCCAGGGGCTGGAAGGGCTCGGCGGGGAGGGGGGCTGAAGCTGAAAGAAAAGGAGGTTTGAGTGGGTAGGAAAGGGAAGGGGAGGGTGTGCCTGGCAGCGAACCCAGTGGGAGCAAAGGTGCAAGGGTGGGAAGGCACGGGGGACCTCAGAACTCGACAGCTGGAGTTTCCTTGGAGCAGGCAGCCCAGTAAGGGCGTGGAAGGTGAGGCCGGGCCTCAAAGGCCAGGCCAGGAGGACAGGGTGGACCTTCGGGCCTCGAGACGGCTGATTCTTGACCCTTAGAAGGGGTCAGGGCAGGGGAGGGGAGAGCAACCAGGGCCGAGACCGCCTCGCTGTCCCACCCTGCAGACACCTGCTACGTCCTGTCCTTCTCCATCATCATGCTCAACACCAGCCTGCACAACCCCAACGTCCGGGACAGGCCGCCCTTCGAGCGCTTCGTGTCCATGAACCGCGGCATCAATGACGGCAGCGACCTGCCGGAGGAGCAGCTGCGGGTAAGGGGGTGCTGCCCCGCCCTGCCCGGTGCCCGGACATCCGGGCGGGTCCTGTCTCACGTGCATGGTCCGGGAGGCCTGCTCCAAACGGACCACCACGAAAGAGGCTGGTCCTGAGCTGGCCCTGAGCTGGCCCTTCCCAGGCGGTGCCCCCCTCAAGGAAGACATCCAGAGAGAGGCCGCCCAGCGGGTGCCGCCACACTGCCAGCTTTGAGGGGCTCTGCACCCAGTTCACATTTCCAGAAAGGGCGCCTCGCACAGCCCAAGCCTATTTCTTGGAATCCCAGGTTCTCAGATTCTGAGTGTGTCAGAGCTGCAATCCCTCACACTCTGTGCCCGAACTCCTCCCTCCTTCAGGAAGGGGGAACTAGGTCTTCAACTAGGTTGCACGCCAGCTCCAGAGCCGAGCGGAACCCAGGCCTCCCGTCTCTCCACCAAACAGCCCCCTCCCCTGCCACAGGGCGCCGGGCCCTGTGTCCGGATGGGGCACCCGGGTAGGAAGCAACCACAGGCCCTGCCAGACCAGCTCCGGGTCTGGTGGGAGGACACGTGTGAATTACAACCCTGGGTGACTCAGGCTCTGCTAACTACAGGGACATAGCCGTGGAGACACAGGGCACTACATCTCTCTCCTGGGGGCCGGGGAAAGGTGTCATCCTAGAAGACTCCACGGTGGAGGAGACTTTTGAACTGGGCCTTGCAGATTAAATAGGAGACTCCCCAGAGGAGAAGTAGGGAAAGAATACTTCAGAAAGAGGAAGTGGTCAGACTGCAAAAGGGTGGGGAGTCCAGAGTGGCTGGCTGGGGTATGGGTGCCTACGGAACAATGACAAGTGGTGAGGTGGGGCCCATGTGCCCAGGGTCTCAATGACAGTTCCCTGTGACCCACAGGGAGCCAGGAGCAGCTTGTAAACCCTGGTGTGAGCCTGGTTCCGCAAAAATGGACAGCTCCTTTCCAGGACTAGCAGTGCCCCTCTGCAGATCAGAGCCCAGCAGGGGTGCGGGAGAGTGCGAGCCCCGCCCACCCAGGCTCACACCGCAGGCACCTCCTGCAGAAGTTGGGGTGGGGGTGGGCTGGGTCTGGAATGATGCTGGTGCCCCGCCTTGTGTGAGAAGGGCCCTCAGCCCACCACCCCTCCTTGTCCCAGCAGAGAAAATGTATGTGGTGGGGAGCCCCGGTCAAATCTCACCTCCCCAGTTGGCCTGCTCAGTGACCTTGGGCAATGACTCACCCTCTGCAAGCCACCATCCCCCTCAAGACGGGAGAACCGGGACAATGATGCCTGCGTCAAGGAGCTGCTAGCAGTAATTTTTTTTAATGTAAAGGGCACAGCCCATGCCAGGGACATAGCACAGGCCCTAAATGGTGGCTTCTGCCACCACTCAGAATAATTAATAATAATTTTAACTCCAGGCACTTCGTAAAACGCCTGAAACATAAAAGGCCTTTCAGAATTGTTGACTCATCTCATTGTGGCAAAGCGGAGCGCACCTTGCCTGGCAGTTAATGAGTTAATGGCGGGCCACTCCACCTGCTCTCCCAGGCACCACATTATAGCTGCAGCCCCCAGTGAGCCTTTATCAGCATCTCCCTCCTCTGGTATTTTTCCCAACTTCAGCCTTTTGTTGATAACAATGCACTGCATTTGTATAGAGCTTGTAACTTTCAACTCCTAGGGCTTTCTGGTCTATTAGCTCAATTTAGCTTCAAACTCTGCCTGGGAGGTCTGGGGAAGGGTTCATTATCCTCCCTGGCAGCCAAGGGAGGCAGGGGCCCAGCAGGGAAAAGAACAGAGCGCGAGAGTCACGGCCACATCCAAGTCTCGGCTCCCCCACTTCTGGTGGTGTGACATTAGGCACGCGGCTTGACCTCTCTGAGCTGCCAGCTCCTGGGATTAGTAGAGGAAGGTGAGGGATTTAGCAATGCGCCTGGTATAATTGGGGGGACTGATTCATGCGGAAGCATCAGAGAGAACCGCACAGGCCTGGTCCCGGCTCTTCAGGGCTCTCACGGGAGTTGCCGTGGGTTGGGGAGGGGTCTCCTCCCCTCTCTCTGGGGCTCATCTTCCCCAGATGTAACAAAGCAAGGACTCAGCTTTGAGCACCTTCAGATATTCGAAGTTTACCCCTTTGCAGAAGGGGTCCTCACGAAGCTATTCCAGCCTGGGCCCTGCTGAGGACAGGTAGCCCTTTCAAATGGCCTGGTTTATGAAATCAAACCGATGCAGGTACATCACCTAAAGAGAAGTCACCCAAAGGCTTGCAGACCAGGAGGGTGCGCAGCTGGGAAAGGCTTCGGGGAAGTGCACTTGGGGGGTGACGGGCAGGGGGGTTGAGCAGGCATTGCTCTGGCCCTCGTGATGGGCCAGGACAGATGGGACAGTCTCCTATGGGACTCAGGGGGAGGGAACAGGTGTGGACTCAGAGGACGGGAGGTCAAATCCCAGCCCCACCTTTATGGCTGTGTGGCCTTGAGTCTGAGCCTCAGTTTCTTCATCTACAAAGTGGGCTGGTGACACCAAGCTTACATTGTTCTCCTAAAGCTGATATAATGCATTTCACGTGCCTGGTACTTGGCAGGCGCAGGAGAAATGAGACAGGAATCACTTACCTTGAGAGAGCTGCCCAGAGAGGGAGGGAGGGAGAATGGAGGAGGAGGAGAAGGGGGTTTACAAGTGGAGGAACTGAGGCCTGGGCAGGGGACAGTCCCCTGGTTCAGGACATCTGATGTGGAGTCCCAGTTGGCTCCGTCAGAACGGAGCGTGTCCGAGCCCAGTTCTAGGTGCTGCATGTCCTCATTAAGTTCTCGCGACAACCTTAGGCAGGAGGTACCACCCCCCGTTTACAGTGAAGGATACTGGCCTCCAAGAAGCATAGTTGGTCAGGGAGGGGTTTCACAGTTTGTGAGCAGTTTATATTCGAACCCACATCTGTCTGACTCCAGAGCCCTTCCCTCTGCAGAGACCAAAGGCATGATTCAGGGATAGAGGACTTAGCTGTGTGTCCCTGCTGACAGTTGCTTGCTGGCTAGAGGAATCTCAACTCATGTAACAGAAAAGATATGGGATTGATCTGTCTTCAGATAAGTCTATAGGCTTCAGGCTTGGCTTGATCCAGGTGCTCAGTGAAGTCAGACTCAGCCTAATCTCTCCCGCTGTCAGCAACTGTCTCCTCCATGTTGGCTTTCCTCTCCAACAGGCCTTCTCCTAGTGGGGGCAGAGAGGGCCAGGGCAGCACCAGACATCCATTCAGCCCAGCTGTTTAAACTAAAGTCCCAGAATGCAGGCTAGTTGGCTGGCTTAGGTCACCTCCCTCCCAGAATCTGTCACTGTGACCAGTAGGATGAAATGCTTTGAGTAGCCCAAAGGGAATCATTCTCATCCTGCAGCCCAGAACCTAAGGAGGGGGTGGTGGGTGCCAAGCCCCCTGAGCAAAGTGGACAGAAAGTGTGTTTGGGGTAGGGGGTGAGCCCCCAGAGGAAATCAAAGGGGGTGGAAAGGGACAGATGCAAGACCAGCGGAGCCACCAGCAGACGGCCATTGTCTGTCTGATCAAGTCCGCCCAGCAGCAGAAGACAGCCTGGCCCAGC
Source organism: Trachops cirrhosus (assembly GCA_028533065.1). Classification (NCBI taxonomy): domain Eukaryota; kingdom Metazoa; phylum Chordata; class Mammalia; order Chiroptera; family Phyllostomidae; genus Trachops; species Trachops cirrhosus. The sequence continues at coordinate 6,748,329 of CM052539.1, read as the reverse complement.
GGTTTGGTGGTGGCAGGTGTGGGGGAGTTTTCTTACTAGGGAAGGGGGTTGGTATGTACAAGGCACAGGAAGTGTGGGTGAGCTGAGCTGGTTTCCTTGTGGGGGCAGCATATGCAGACTGATAAGGTACCCGCTGAAGCTGCCAGGGCCCCCCAGTGGGTGTTGGGGAGGTTCCCATGCCCGCCTCCCCCAGCCTCCCAAATATTTGTCTGTGCTGATAGCTTTGCTGATGAGGCCTTTCTGCCGCAGGCCCTTGTTTAACAGCCTGTGCCTCCTGGGAATTCCCAGGGCCGGGCTGGGCCTGGGCGGGAGGAGCAGCGGGGCTTCCTGGCTGCGCCGGGGGTGCAGGGGCTCCAAAAAGAGCATGGCCCCTGCTCTTCCCCACGCCCACCCACCACAGCCAGGCTGAGCCCAGGGACTCCGGAGTCCATGGCAGGGAGACACCTCCGCCAAACTCAGGAAAACCTGCTCCCAGACTGCCCCCAGCCCCCAGCTCTCAGGTCAGAAAAGGCCTTTAAAAGGCAAACACCACCGCTAAATCTTTGGGGGAATCAAGCAGTACTTGTGAAGTTTTTCATTTAAAATTTTGAGGAAACCATCTCAACAGCAGCGCACACACATGCAACAGAAGGCGATGATTTAATTGTCTGGGAGATGGAACAGCAGCGCTGTGCCTGGTTTTAACAAGCAGGAATAGACAGCCTGGAATGTTTTCCCAATCGCTCGGAATTCTGCGTAGGTTGTTCATGAAACGAAGCGCCCCGAGGGTTCAAAACACACAGGAATGATCCATCGCCAACATCCTCAACTCGCCTGAAGGAAAGTTTTGGCCCTGGCTTGCATACCTCCAGGGACGAGGCACTCATTACCCTACAAGGTTGCTCCTTCCAGATTTCAGCAGCTCTGCTGGAACATCCTCCATGGAGAACTGAAATCCACTTTCTGGGAACTCCCCCCACCCACAGTCAGAGCCCACCCAGAGCAGGTCATTGCCTTTGAGAGCCAAGGTCAGCATTTCACCACGAGTCTCCCCTCAGCCAGGCCGCTCAACACAGGCAACCAGTCCCGATTCCCCAGTAGGTCCTCTGTGTCCCCCCACCCAGGGTGCACCTGGAAGTCTCTGTTACTGCCCTGAAGCAGAGGGTATTGCCCCAGGAGGCCCTGACCTTGGCCGCTGTGGCCCAGAGCATGCACCTGGGTGTCTGTGTTTGTATGCGTGTGTGGGCCCCTGCATGCACATACAGGTGAATGGGTGAGCGGGTATACAGGTCCCAGCGGAGTGTCCTTGCCTCCAGCACCCTCAGACACAGGGGTGACAGTTTATGACTGACCTGTAAGAGCAGCACCTGGTGGTCGAGGTACGGGCGGGGGAGGCTGTACTTCTGCCTCCCCGTCACCTTCCCTTGACCTGGAGAAGGGGGCTCTGACCCCTGTGTAGTCTACTTACCCCCCCGCCCAGAGCCCTGGCCAATCACACTTGTCCTCTCCATTTTTCGGGTAAGGACACAGCAACTCAGAGAGGTTGAGGGATAGCCACTCAGCGACCGGGCTGGGACTTTAACCCAACCGCCTGATGCCAAAGCCAGGGCTCTTGTCCCACCGTGCGCACACCACTGGCTGGAATTCAGGGGGCGAGAGGGGCAGCATGCATTCAGTCAGCAAACGGTTGCCAGCTTGCTTTAGGCCAGGCCCTGGGGGAAGCCTGGGGGTTGTGACACCCAGGCCTTCCCTGGAGAAGCATCTCCATTTGGGAAGGTGAACGCCAGCAAGCAAACTGAACTTGAAATACTGACGGGGGCGTGGGGGCGGCGGGTGAGGCAGTGGGCAGTCTCTCCAGGGTGTTGACCGGCACTCCCTTGGCGCAGTGGGAGGCGTGGCATGGGGACGGGGTGGGGAGTCCCAGTGGGCATGGGGGAGCCAGGAAGAGTTTTGCCAAGAAGGCCAGGGACCAACGGTGAGCTAACAGGAGAGCAAAGAGTTTGCCTGAAGGCCCAGCGCCTGGCCCGAGGCCGCACAGGCCCGGCCCACCCGGGGCAGCCCCCTGTCTGGAGTGAACCGTCACCCCCTGTCTTTCCCTCCCTTCTTTCTCCGCCAGAACCTCTTTGACAGCATCAAGAGCGAGCCCTTCTCCATCCCCGAGGACGACGGCAACGACCTCACGCACACCTTCTTCAACCCCGACCGCGAGGGCTGGCTGCTCAAGCTGGGTGAGAGGCACGCACACTCGGGCCGCTGCGGCACACGGCGGACACGCGCAGGCACACGCACTCACGCCACATTCAGGCCCGCGCACACGTGCGCACGCACACACACACATTGACACAGAGCCTCAGGGTGGAGTCGAGAGGGCCCCAGCCTCCTGCCTCCCAGTGCAGCCGTCTGCCTGCCCCATCTCTCCCTCTGTCTGTCCTGGGAGTGAAGGGGAGAGTGGGGGAGGGGAAAGACAAGCAGGAGGGGGGGTGAATGGTGGCAGGTCCACAGACAAACCCTTATCTGCAGTTCTGCCTCCCCTCCCCTCCCAGGGCTGCTGGGGAAGCTGAGGGTCGATGAAGTTAGGGTGCCTGCCCCAGGCCACACAACCAGCAAATGGCAGGTTTTGGTGGGCAGAAGCTTGGATGTCCCTGAAGGATGGCAGGGGGAGGGGAGAAGGACAGGATGTGGCTCAGGGGAGCTTCCCCTCAACGTGATGAGGCCCTCAGGCCTGCTGAGAAGAGCTGTGGGTGGGTGCCGCAGCGACCAGGAGGCAGCTACGAAGTCTGGTGGGGAAGCGCAGGGCCCAGCCATCTGCCCCTGCCCCCCACTCCACTCCCGACGCCTCCCAGCAGGGGCAGCCTGGCCAGCCACAGTCACCTCCTCGTGTTGGAGCAGGGACCTGGGCCCGGGCCCCATGCCAGCCCTGCCTCTCTCCATGCCCACATCCCCGTCCACCCTTCTACAGCCCACACGGCCTCCTCTCCTGCCCGGCCAACTGTCCTCAGCCCCGGGGAGGCCCTAGGCTGCACACCGCAGCTCCTCCACCCACGGGCCGGTGACCCAGTTGCTCGGCCTCAGCTTCCACAGCTGTAAATAGGGAGAATACATAATCTGTGACGGGGTTGAATGTGTCACAAGATACCCAGGCCCTTGTCCCTGGAGCTGGGACACTGGGGTTTACTCTCAGCTCTCCCGCAGGATCCTGAGCAGATGACTCGGTCTCCTCACCTATAGAACAGGGTTAATAGTGATCTCCTCCTCATAGGTGCCTCTAGGGATTCATAAGTGAATAGTTTTTAAATTGTTTTATTTGTGGATTTTTAGAGAGAGAGAGAAAGAGACATCAATTTGTTGTTCCACTAATTCACACATTCATTGGTTGCTTCTTGTATGTGCCCTGACTGGGGATCAAACCCGCAACCTTGGTGTATTGGGACGACGCCCTAACCCACTGAGCTACCTAGTCAGGGCTTAAGTGAATATATTTTTTAAACCCTCTAGAATGTTGTCTGGCAAACGAAAGATGAAATGCTTAGCCCAGTGCCAGGCAGGACCAGGCCAAGGGATGGCCCAGGGATTGAGGTGGGGCGGTGACAGGAAAGCCCAGGAGTGACCAGCCACTGTCTGGGGCTCATTGGGGAGGAGCCTGAACGCTGGGTCGCTTGAGTCTCTTAGTGATGGGAGCCACTAAGATTTCTGAGTAAGGAGAGGCAAGATCTGGGGGAAGTGTGCCAGGCTAGGAGCGGGGGGTTGGAGGTGGGGGGAGCATCCAAGGTCCTCCTCTTTCGTGGCGGAGTGCTGGTGGCCAGGGAGGAGGAGGACCAACTCCATGGCCGGCCTCTTGCAGGAGGCCGCGTGAAGACGTGGAAACGGCGCTGGTTCATCCTGACCGACAACTGCCTGTACTACTTTGAGTTCACCACGGTGAGCCTGCCCCTGCCCCTGCCCCTGCCCCTGCCCCTGCTCCTGGCCCTGCCCCTGGCCCTGCCCCTGCCCCTGCTCCTGGCCCTGCCCCTGGCCCTGCCCCTGCCCCTGCCCCTGCCCTGCCCCTGGCCCTGCCCCTGCCCCTGCTCCTGTCCCTGCTCCTGCCCCTGCCCCTGGCCCTGTCCCTGCCCCTGCCCCTGCCCCTGCCCC
>CM052539.1:6704671-6743722 GCA_028533065.1 Trachops cirrhosus | reverse complement strand
TGCCCCTGGCCCTGCCCCTGCCCCTGCCCCTGGCCCCTTCTGGACTTCACTACGCAGTTGCCTCCCAAGGCTGGGGCTCCTTTGAGATCACACAATCCACTGCCACACCCATTTTACAGATGGGAAAACAGAGCTACGGAGAGGAGGAGGGGCTGGGCCGAGGGCCGAGGCAGAGCCAGGGATTAAAGTTGGGTCTCCCAGCTCCCAGCCAGAGCTCGTCCTGCGTTGCTCCCCCACCCCCAGGAAGATAGGGACACACCTCTTGGGTTTGGGGAGCCCCACAAGCTCACTCCCCACCCACGGCCTCAAGGCTCCAGGTGCTGACCCTGACCTTCCCTCCCGCTTCCCTGCAGGACAAGGAGCCACGGGGAATCATACCCCTTGAGAACCTCTCCGTGCAGAAGGTGGACGACCCCAAGAAGCCAGTAGGTGTCAGAGTGGCGGCCCGAGGCCGGAATGGTTGGGGCACTTCTGGAGCAGGGAGAGAGGAGAGGACAGCTGGGCTGGACTGTCCAGGAGGCCAGGCCAGGCCCAGCACACCTTCAGGGGGACTCAGGGCCATGGACCCTTCGCCTGCCCCTTCACCTGCCCCAGGAAACGGGCCTGGGGCAGGGTGCATGCTGCTGCTTATCCGAGCTCTGGTCTTGCCCGAGTGTCTACTCCTCTGAGGCTCCTGGACAGCCCAGCCCAGCCCCCCTCCCCTCCCAGCCCTGCCCTGCCCTCACCTGGCCGCCTCCCCACAGTTCTGCCTGGAGCTCTACAACCCCAGCTGCCGGGGCCAGAAGATCAAAGCCTGCAAGACAGATGGCGACGGCAAGGTGGTGGAGGGCAAGCACGAGTCTTACCGGATCTCGGCCTCCAACGCCGAGGAGAGGGACCAGTGGATCGAGGCCATACGGTAAGGGATGGCCAGCTGCTAGGGATGGGCCTCCTGGCACTTCCCAGAAGCCCCTGCTTCTCTAGGGCCTTGTTTCCTTGTCTGCAAAGAAGGACAACTTCAGAATCTCCCTCCTGCTTCTGGCTGCAAATCCCTCCCACCCGTACCCTGGGAGCAACCCCCCTCTGCCGGCACAATGCCAGGCTCCAGGACCCAGGGGTGGGAGGCACCAACTTCCTGCGGTTGGTGGGAGGAGCAGGTGAGATGTCGCAGGTCAAGCTTTTCGCCCGGTGCCTGACACTGGGCGAGCGCTCAGGAATGGCACGGAGGTCAGCATCAGGATCCAAAGTGGCCCTGGAAGGCCCTGGGGGAGGTGGAGGGAAGGGTTTTCCAGGGGGAGAACCAGTGCCGGCAAACACGAGAGAGCCAGTCAGTGTGTGGCCTGCCGGGACAGCACCCCGGGGTTCTGGGTGGCTAGTCCCGGGCGCTGTGGGGCCTGACTGTGCAGGGACTGGGTGCTGCAGGGGCTGAGCAGTGGGAGATGAGGCTGCAGAGGATGGCAAGGCCTTGGTCACCATGGCAACGAGCTCGGTTTCCTCGGGGGCACTGGGGAGCCACAGACTGGTAAACAGAGAAGGGGGTGGCCAGGTGAGGTGTACAGTGTACGGGCGGTGGAGGCCCAGGCGATGGAGAGCCAGGCTCGGGGCAGGGGAACAACCCTGCCTCTGAGCCTTCGGGGAGATGCGGGCCAGGGCACGTGCTGTAGGCTGGAGGAAGATACCGGGTTAGTCTCCGGACCTGGGCCATGTCCTGCAGACTTGCAGGGTGAGGAAGCTGGGGCCTAAAGGAGGGAGGGACTCGCCCAGGGTCACACAGCCACTGAGGGACAGAGTTGGACCCAGCAAACAAGTCTGCTCACTCCATTCGGGCTCCTTCCACCTCCTTCTGAGAGCCTGAACGGGGGCCCAGGGACATTTGGGGGCAGAATTCCCAAGGCTGTCGGCTCTCAGTCTCGCCCTTGCTGGCCCTGCCCGTGGGACTCTGGGCTAGGCCTGCGAGGCTGAACTCCCCCTGGCCCGGGGCCCTGCAGTGGGCAGGCCAATCCTCCGTGGGAAACCCAGGGCCCTGTAACAAGCCCTGGGAGATGAGACCCCCTCATGGCCAGCTCAGCCCTGAAACATTTTCACCTACCCTCCTTCCAGAGCCAGCATCACCCGCGTCCCCTTCTACGACCTGGTCTCTGCTCGGAAGAAGAAGATTGCCAACAAGCAATGAACTTCGTGGGAGATGGTGCTGGGGGTGCTGGGGCCAGGTGTCCCAGGAACCCCATGATCTCCCAGTTCAGGGCACTCTCTCCTGGCCGGCAGGCACCCTCCCCCTCCCCCCATTACTTCAAGCTGACAGGAGGGGGTGGAACAGCTCAGGAGGGTGGGTGGGAGCAGCTGAGGGCACAGAGCCGGTAATGAGGCCCTTCGCCCTTCGCACCCAGCCAGCCGCTGCAGGAGAGGCCTGAGGAAAGCAGCAGAAGAGAAATCAGCCCGAGATACTCGGCCCCCTGTCCTTTCTCTGGGCCTCAGTTTCCTCTTCTGGGACTGTCTCCTCACACTCTGAAACTCGGTCAGTCTCCACAGTAGGAGGGGCTGTGGGTTCCGAAGCTCCGCCTCCAGCGTGCTCAGCGCCCTCGTCCAAGTCTCCCCTTCTGATTCTTGGAAAACCTCGATGTTTGGACAGAAGTGGCTTGGCCCCTCTCCACCCGGTGATGGTAGCCACAGCCCCAGTGCAGGTCCCAGCAGTCAGTGAGCTGGCTGCCTCCCACCTCTTCGAACTGCTTCCTCCAGGCAGAAGACAGGATTGCACCAGGTCTCCCTAAGGAGCTTCCAGCTGGAAATGTCTGCACTGGTTCACTAGCTGGAGGGAACTCTGGACTGAGAGCCACTGGAAAGCTGAGAGCAGAGTGGGCTCCACCCTCAGGATGTCCATTTCAGGGGAGAGGCGGTGGGACCCCTCCAGAAAATGGACAGAGCATCCCAGACAGATGTACTCAAGCAGGACCAGCAAGCAGGTCTGCTGACTCCACTCGGGCTCTTTCCAAGAAGCCGAGAAGAGAGAGCTTGTATGGGTGTGGTGACCAGGAGGGCTGCCTGGAGACGGCAGCCAAGTCCACGAGTGACACTGAGCTCATGGCAGAGTCTCAGCCAAGACTTCCCGGCGAGACCCCTGAGCGGGATTCCCATGGAGGAGAGGGGCAGCGCAGCTGGGTCCCCGAATCCTGAAACCCTCTGCATTGGCACTGTGCAGAGCTGAGCTGGCTTCCAGAACGCAGCCCGGCACGCACCTCTGTCTCCAAGGAGGCCCCAGCCTGGAGGAGGGTGTTCAGAAGCACATCTCACCCCCTCACTGGGCCCTGGGGGAGTCCCCGGGGGGAAGTTCCCCGTGGAAAGCAGCATATGAGCTTGCCTCCGCCAGCCTGAGCAGGTGCGTGGGAGCTGGCTGGGTTCCCCGGAGAAGGGAGGCAACCTCTCCTCCCTCCACCCCCACCCCCACGTGCACCGCTTCCACGGGGTCGGGAGGGAGCAGCCGCCTTGTGGACTGGGACCCCTGTCTCTGGGAGTGGGCAAGGGCCTGGTGACGATGTCACTCCGAGGAGGGTCTGGGTTGGGCAGCTGCAGGAGGGGGTCTCACAGAACATTTTAGGACTTCCACAGACCCTGTGTCAGCCTAGGAGCTGAGTGCCGCCTCAGCCACCTCACTGGCCCGTGAAGGGGCAGCCGGGGGTCATGGGGGTCACGGAGTCTGAGGCCCTCTCCTGCCCCTGGCGTACACTGGCTGCGGGATCTAGTCCACTCCTGTCCCCTCTCTGGTTCTAGGCTCCCCCCATCACAGAGAGGGGATCAATTTCTGGGCATGAGTGGCATGAGTCACTCAGAAGAGAAAATAAAAGTCGTGAGTGGGGCCCTGTCCTCTCTCTCTGGGACCGCAGCTGCCATCTTTGACACCACCCTGGCCCTTCCCCTTCATCACCTTCCCAGCCAAGGGCAGAAGGGCCAGACAGGGGAGAGTGGGCCCCCAGAGGGCCCTGGACCCTTAACCTCAGGACACTAGAGGCTGCTACACTGGACAGATGTCCCCGTGGGCTGGATTTGCCACAGGGGCTCCCTCAGAGCAGGGACTGGGTGAGCTGGTTCTGTCAAGGCTGGGGGGAGAACCAAAAGAACTTCCCAGCAGGCAGTGCTGTCTAAAGAGAAAGAGAAGCTGCCTTGGGACACAGGGAGTAAGCTCCCTGTCTATGGAGGGATGCAAGCACAGGCTGGCTCCAATGATCACTTGGGGTGTTCGAGAGGGGCTTGAATTCAGTAACCTTCATTTACTTGTGCTTTCTACGAGAATTATTAAATACCTCCAGTATTCCAGGCACCGTTTCAGGCGCTGGTGGAACAAGACAGACTCCTGGGCCACGTGGGGCTTACATTCTAGTGGGTCTGAGCACTAAGAGTCCAGGCAGCCCCTCCAGATGCCGGGCTTCCTGGTGGCTCCCACACACTAGCCCAGCCCCTTCTCCGACATTCCGCCAGTGAGTCACTCTTGAAGACTTTAAGGCCCTGGACCCATCAGCTTGTCCGTATACTCACTCACTCGGCCCTGCTTGCTGAGTGCCTGCCGTGTGCCAGCTCCTCGCACAGAGCCAGGGGTGGGACCCAAAGCCCTCGTCCTCAGAATGAGCGGGGACCAGGTGGGGGAGACAGGTGCAAACAAGCAGGGACAGTCCAGGCCAACCCGTGCTGTTACAGAGGGGGGCACAGGGGCCAGCGGAGGCTGGGCTGGGCTGAGGGACAGTCTGGGGAGGCTTCTCAGAGGAGCTGTGCCTGAGTGGTGGCAGCCAGGTGGGAGAAAGGACACACACCTGAGAATGCAGTGAGCTCATCTTCTGTCTGTTCCCCAACACTCACCCCCAACCCCCACACACACACTGACTCCTCGCAGACCAGGCTGTTCCTAGGACACAGTAAGAACAAAATAATTATTGGTTAGACTGGAGTCAACTGAAAAGCCAGCAGGAGTGGGTGCAAACGTCTGGAGGCTTAGGCAGCTGTGGGAAGGGGCCGGGGTGGTGGGGGGGGTGGCAGGAAATAGGGGCAGAGCCCGTTGCCATCCAGGACCGGTGGGCCTCCCCCTGGCCGGCCCAGCCCCCTTGCTCCTTCCCTAGGCAGCCTCTGCCCGCCGCCCACCATTCCACCACTCCTCACTCCGGGCGGCAGGGGGCTCCCACCCCTCGCGGATGAGAGGTTCCTCCCTGACGCAGCCAGACTGGGGCCCAGACTGCCTGCCTCTGGCAGGGACAAGCGTCTGCCAGGGTAGAGCCTTGGCCTGAGCAAGCTGGAGGGGAAGCACCTTGTCTGCGAGGACCAGCAGCTCGCCGCCCAACAGACAGCCAAGGCCCAGAGAAGCACAGGCCTCCCCGCCCGCCACACACCGTCCTGCTGGGCTCGGCCCGGGAGTCAGGATACGCAGCTCTCTCACACCTGGCTGTGGGCCTGAAGCAGCGGTTACCCTCTCTGGGTGTGAGCTGCCTCCCTGAGGGCTGGGCCAGGTGACTTCCATCACGCAGACCTTTGACGGGGACCTCCGTGCACAAGGGTGTCTCGGACACGGGTATAACAGCCCCTGCCCAGGGACGGGCTGACGCAGGTGTGGGAGAGGAAGAGGCCAGCGAGGAGGAGCTGCAAAGTGCGAAAGGCCACAGGGAGGGTCCCGAGAGCCACCCAGAGCGCCTGGGTTCAGGGCCCAGCTCCACCTGTGTCTTAAACAAATTCCCTAAGCTGCGTGAGCCTCAGACTTTCCATCTATAATATGGGAATAATTAAATATATGCAAAAATACTTAGAACAATGTTGAGCACCCACTCAAGCTTATGTTAAATGGTATCATTTACCACTGTTGTTATTACAAGGCAGAATGTGTACATGCCTTCATGGAGATGCAGAACCGGCTGAGGCCACGGGAGGAGAAAAGATTCATGGGGATGGGCGGTGAAGATCTGGGAAGGCTTCTTGGGAGAGGTGCCCATTAAAGATGAGTGAAGTGGAAGCTTAGCTCTTTCAGCCAGTGGGACCAGGAGGAATAAGACAAGGATGCATAACAAGGCAAGGTACTTCTGGGACTCCCTTGGACTACAGAAACAAGCCTCCGTGGGCCAAGAGGCTACAAATTTGAGGAGGGCTGGGTCCCAGCAAGAGCCGAGCTGCATGCACAGTGCTGTGATCCCATGTATCCCCTAGGCCACCGTGCGCCTTGTCGTGAAGCTCTGACTGGGGGGTCCAGTAACATAGCAGCTGAACAGAGGCCATCGCTGAACGGAAAAGAACAAGTTTGGTACAAGATGCCAAGGGATGGAGTAGGAGAGGGCAAGGGGGCTCTGGGAAGGCAAGTGGGCCCCCGCCCCCCGCCTGAGGAGTGGGGGCGCGCTGGGCATCCCAGAGCAGGCACTGGGGCCCTGTACCTGAATGCCAGGGAGCAGGAGAGGAGGGAAGAGGGGCGGGGCGGGGGGGCGAAGGAGGGGGGCAGCCAGCAGTCAAGCGGCAGGTGTGAGACCTAAAGAAATTGATTTATTAGGGACAATGAAAGGAGCTAAATATGCTGCCGGCTCAGTGATGACTCAGGCGCTCCCCCGGGGGTCCACAAAGTGTGAGCATCAAAGAGGCAAAGACAGGCCTCCCCCAACCAGGGCTCTGCCAGCCGTGAGCCCTCCTTCCCAGCGATGGGAGGACCACCCACTGAGTGTGTTGCCGACCTGGCCTCCGAGGGGCAGCAGAGACCCCCCTCCCTCCACACTCTCTCCAGATCTCCCCAGAATAGCCGAAGAGCAAAGCCTCCTGGTGAGACGCATCTGGGTTGAAGCCCTGGCCTTGCCCCAAATTGCTGTGTGATCTCAGGCCCGTGGCTGGCCCTTTTTGGGGAGAGGAGAGCTCCCCACCGAGCCAGGCTCTACGTCCCCCTCCCTGCCTGGCAGTGCCAACCCCACCCCATCCAGCGTCTTCCAGACAGCCAGGAGCGCAGCCTCCTCTGCCCAACACCCGACAGCTTCCCTCCAGGAGAAAAGCCAGCTCCCGCAGGGCCTCTCGGGGAGAATTCGTTTTTCCGGCACAGAGTTCCAGGCTTGTGCAGGGCTCCTGGAGAAACAGGGATGAGTCAGAGTCTGCGGCCGAGGCAGGGCAGCCAGAGGTGGCAGACATGACTTCTTCATGAGACAAGGGGCTGGGGGGCTGCAGTCGGGGTGTGGGGAGGGGGCCTGGCGGGAAGCGGAGGCTGGGAGGAGCAGAGGAGAGGGGTCTGTAAGAAAACTCGAGAAGACCCAGGCCCCTCTGGATGGCACAGGCTGAGCGGTGGCTCACCCCAGGAGCCCAGGGGGCTACTCAAACCTCGGGCGTGTCCCAGAGGAGAATACTTCTATGAGTCACAGAAGTCCCTGCCCTTCCCAAGGTGACACAGGCGACATTGATGGAGGTTTCCCTTTATATCCTCCTGTGAGTTCTTAGCAGCAAGTGACCCTCAAAAGAAGCCACAAAGACCCAGAGCTCCAGATTGCACCCGGACACCCCTGCCCCACCCCCAGCATGCCCAGCAGCAATATGTCATGGCCAAGGCCGCAGGTCAAGGGGCACTAACTAGGGCCTGGGCCTCTGCCCGCGTGCTGCCTGCCAACCTGCCACCACTCTCCAGAGTGGACTCTGTTATCCCCACTCCGCAGATAAGGGCTCTGAAGCCCACGGGGCCATGGACCAGCTAGAGGGGCCTGAGCCAGCTCGGAACCACAGCCACCTGCCTGGAGGCCTGTATAGATTTAGGGGGGCATGCAGTCACCATCCAACGGGACTCTGAGAGCGTGAGGGTGCCGGCTTAGAGAGGGTGCCGGGACAATGGGGGCGCACCAGGACAGCCCCAGATACCCCAAGGCGTGTGGTCACCCTAGAGATTGGACATGTCTACAAGAGTCTGGCAAGGAAGTGGGGCATCCTAGGTGGCCCTATGGGCTGGAAGGGATGTGACCTGTGGCTTCTTCATCCTGGAGAAGCAAAGGGCAGCTGTTTTGTCTAGAGCAGGCTGGGCTCCAGGCCTCTACTGCCATCCACTTTCAGTGAACACTCCCCTTTATCAGTCCTTCCGAGTCCTGCCCCAAAGGGCCTGTCCTGCGGGCTGATCATGTGAGCCTCGAGCCTGGTCCACGACCTGCTCTCTGCAGATATTAGTCCACTAATATCTTTTTGATGGAGTCTCCTTTGCAGGGCTGAGAGCAGGGGCTCCAGACAGAACCACCGCATGGACCAGGGGATCTGCACCCCATCCTCCCAGGACCCGCTTAAGTCCTCCTCCTACAGGAAGTCCTCCCTCACCACCCCAGGCCCCTCTCTCTGCTTCCGCACAAGGTCCCCTAACCCTGTCTTAGCCCGTAAAATCATCCTTCTCCTTCTTCATGAGGAAATCGAGGCTCACAGAGGTTAGGGGACAGGTGGGAGGTCACCCAACACAGAGGAAGACAGAGGCAGAAGCATGTACTGAGCATCCTTCATCTCACCCAATCCTCCCAAAAGCCCGTGAGGCAGCCAGGACTGGAATTATTCCCATCTAACAGAGCAGAATGTGGAGGCTCAGCGCCACACGGGCCAGGGGAGGCAGCTGAGCTACTGGTTTCCATGGAGCTGTTGAGGCCGAGGACCCAGGGAGCACGCAGTCCTCCGTGGGGGGTTAGCTCCTGACCTTTCCATCCCTTTGATCCTTTGAAGCTAAAGCTGAAACCTCTTCTCTTCCTCCCTCCTCCAAGGGATTTGCATTTCATAACGAAGAGCCCAGGAAGGACCCAGGTTTGACCCAAAGAAATAAAATTTTCAATAAAGTGTCCCCTATTTAAAAAATAATAAACCACACTCATTGGAGGAAACTGGAGAATGCCACAATCAGGAAGGGAAAACGTAGACCAAGACTTCTTCAACCTGATATAATACACACTGCAGATTGTTTCAGCACACCTGCCTGCTCTCTGGGCTACATCTCTGCCCTGCAGCTCCAAGGGCAAGTTCGCATCACGTCCCTAACACCGTGGAATCCACGTTTCCCCTGTGCATCAGGCAGGACAAGCTAGGCTACGCTGTGGTAACAAATAAGCCCCAAACTCAGTGGCTTCACACACCAGACTTACATCTTGCTCTCACTATACTTGGTGAGGGGTTGGGCAGGGGTCTCTGCTTATCAGTCACCAGGGGACCCAGGCTGAGGAGGTGCCAGTCTGACACAGGCCACCAAGAGCACTCTCTTGACACATTGCTTCTGCTGACATTTCATTGGCCAAAGCAAGTCCCATGGTCACCTGACTTCAAGGGGGCAGGGAAGAAGCTCCTACCATCCTACCACCTACTGATCGTATCGAGGGTGACTCCTTTGTCAGGACAGGCAGGTGTCCTAGAAGGCAAGAGGACACATCGTTTACCCCCACTGGGTCATGTCACACACTCTTCACAAACTCTGGGGAATCAGTTTTTCTCCCAAATCCCCAACTTTTGGAGACTTCGATTGTCCCCAGTTTTTCATGTTTATAAATGCCCTGTCTTAAATATCTTCATGACTAAAACTGTCCATCTGTCCTCTCGGAAGTGCAACTCCTGGTCACTCTCCAGACTCAGCACCTGCTGTCCGTTCGTATTTCAGGGGGGCAGCCCTGGCCGGCGTGGCTCAGTGGGCTGAGTGCCGCCTGCAAACCAAAGGGTCGCGGATTCATCCCCAGTCAGGGCACCTGCCTGGGTTGCGGGCCAGGTCCCCAGTAGGGGACGCACAAGAGGCAACCACACAGTGATGTTTCTCTCCCTTCCCCTCTCTAAAAATACATAAATAAAATCTTAAAAAAAAAAAGGCTAGACCTGCCTACTTTGCCTTACTCGGCATAAGCAGGCACCCACCTCTGCACAGTCTGAGGCCCAGAACAGTAATTCCCAAACCTCGGCATCAGAATCACCAGGATGGCTTGTTAAACAAGGGTTGCTGGGCCCCAGCCCCAGAGCTGCTGAGTCCGCAGGCCTGAGGGGAGGCCTGATATTTGCATTTCTACCAACTGCCCAGGGAATGTTGGCCTGGGACCACACTTGGAGCAACACCAGCTGTGTGATCTGACAGGTGGCTGTGCTCAGCCGCTCTCCAGCTGCGTCACCTTGAACAAATTACATCACTAACCCCCAGCCTCAGTTTCCTCATCTTGACCTGGCGCCGCGGTGAGGAGGGGCCCAGCTGACATGTCCAGCTCTGAATGGTGTGTCGCAGGATTCAGTTAAAGACAGCTTAGTCAGTCAGCAGTGGATGAAATACCTCCCCGTTTTAAAAATATTTGTTAATTTGAATGGAATTGCATTTATTAAAGTTCTCATGCCTTTTATGTCTCTGAGTGGGAATGAATTTTTTCCACGTGGTGGTTAAGCATTTGATTTTCCTTCTTAGTGGGAACTGTATGCTCCTGCTCTTTGCCCGGTATCTGCGGGTCTCTGTCGTCCCTCATGGTCTGTCTGAGCTCATTACAGAGCAAAGATGACAGACCCCATTTGCTACAAAATCTTTCAAGTTGCTGCTTGCCTGTCTCCGGAGGTCATTTTTCTGGCTTACAGAGTGGGAGATGCATCTGACTTTCCCATTTTTATTTCCTCTATCACTCTTAAGCTTAGATTGTCTCCCTGCTCCAGAATGTGAAAAATATAAAGAAATAGGATTTTGGGTGATGGGATTTCGTGCACCTCGACAGTTGCAGGGAGCAGGCAGCGGGGGTGTCCCTGCTGACCCACCTCAGGCCCTGTGCTCATGGTACAAGGCACAGTCGGCCACGCACGCCTCTCAGTGGCCCCCCAGCTGTGCCCCAGCTCTGCCCCAGACGCCTGTCGTCGGTCTGCCCAGCTGCAGAGGCGCCTCCAGACCGGCACCCGGCAATTCAGAGGTGGATGGAGTCACTGTAACTTCCAGTGGTCCGTCCTCCAGCTGGAGACAAGATGACCAAAGATGCACAAACCGCCCACATGCCCTGGCTGGTGTGGCTCAGTGGTTGAGTGCTGGCCTGCATGCAAATCAAAGGGTCACTGGTTGGATTCCCAGTCTAGGGCACATGCCTGGGTTGCAAACCAGGTCAGGTGCCCTGTAGGGGGCGCACAAGAGGCAAGCACACACTGATGTTCCCCTCTCTTTCTCCCTCCCTTCCCCTCTCTAAAAATAAATAAATAAAATCTTTTAAAAAAAGAAAGAAAAAAACCCTGCCCACATGTGGCAGACAGCCTGGGGGTCAGGTCTCTGCCCTGGTGCTTGACCCTGTGAGCTCTGCCTCTCGGAGTCTCTATTTTCTCATCTCCAAAACGGGAATGATAAAATGCCCACATCAACAGCAGGGTTTAAATAGATCGACAGCCACAGTGCGCTCAGCACAGTGCTGGATGCAAAGCGCACGCTCAATGAATGGGACTTGTCTCCGGGCCCGGCTGTATTCTCCAGACAGGGCCTGAGCCACACAGCCTTTTGCTCCATTTGGACTGAATTTGCAGCAAGGCCCCCAGTCCCAGGTCTCGGGAATGAACCTCAGGGCCTCAAAGCCTTGTCAGCCCATTAGCTAGCTCGGGAACAGCGCCTCCGGGCTCCACTTGTGCCAGGAGAGGCGAGGGGGCTGCGACACCCACCCTGCCTCCTCCCGGGCCAAAGAGCCAGCGACGGCGGGCTTGAAGCCCTTGCTGACAGCCCTCCACCACCCCCTCCCCTGCCAGCAGGCGCTCTGCTGGGCCTGATTTCCATAATAATCAGTCACAGATCTTCCGAAAGGGCCTCGAGTGCTGCTGCCCACCAGGGAAGCTCCCACGCGCGGCACCCCCCTCCCAGCCACTCCCGTCGCCCCGGAGGGGACCTCATTTTTAAAAGCTTTTTAGAAACCATCGCAGCTGGGAGACGCCCAGGACTTTGGTCTTGGCTTTAAGGCTGGCGGGGGTGGGGGTAAGGGGGGCGCAGCTGTGAGAGGTGGCCTTTCGAGTCTAGTCTAGACCAGGCTCAGAGGCAAGGAGAGAAGGAGGGAAACTGAGGCAGCCAGAGAGGAGGCACATTTCCAGGCACATTCTCACGCCTCACTTTACAGATGGGGAAGCTGAGGCCCAGAGATACCTCAGGTCTTCCTGGCTGGCGCTTTGGCTGGGCAGGACCCCCTTCTAGGGAGGCGGGTCCAGGGCCCACAGCCTCCTCCGCAAACTCCTCCCCAAGACAGGCCTGTCTCCGGTTGCGCTGTGCATCTGGAGACTGTCGGAGAGCAGGGAACAGATAGGGGGCCAGGCTGGGAGGGCGGCCAGGGTTGTGCGCAGCACTTGGAGCTGGTCCGGCCTGGAAGTCCCTGCAGGGTCTGTGTAACCGAGTTCAAACCCAGCTCTACCTCAACCAGGTAGACTACAGGTAAACTAGTACCCAGGTAGGCTGGGTAAACTAGAGCCCTCCACCCATCTCCTGTCTACCAGTTGTTTGGGCACAACCAAAATTGAGCACGGTTTTTACATTTTGAATATTAAAATCGAAAGAAGAAGAGTATTTCCTGACACGTCAAAATTATATGAAATTCAAATTGCAATGTTCATAGGCACATTAGTTTTATTAGAACACAACTATGCCCATTAACTTTCGGTCCTGAATACAGCTAACTTTTCTACTATGGTGGCAGAGTTGCTTGGTCTTGACCCAGAGGTGTGGCCCCCAAAGCCAAAAATATTTACTATGTAGCCCCTTCCAGGAAAACCCTGTCCACCCCTGCACCAACAGGACCAGCGCTGACGTCTGAGAGCCTCAGTGTCCTCATCTGAACAAACCGGAATAAGGCTGCCCGTGGACCGAAGGAAAATAAACAACAAAGCCCCAGCAGTTGGCTAGCTTTCCTCTACTGCCCCACTTTCTTTTCGCCTAGCCCCTGGCTGCCTCCCGAAACCGAGACTGCCACCCGGAGGAAGTCACCTTGGAGGAAATCACCTTGAACTCGAAGTGCCTCCCCCCACCCCCAATCCCGCTTGTCCTCACTCCATGCTCACCACCTGATTCCCCAGCCCAGTGACCAAGCCTGGCTGGTTCCACCCTGAGCCCAGCATAGTCCCTAGCACACAGTAGGTGCTCAGCAAACATTTTCTAGATGGATGGATGGGTGGGGCTACTTTGCTGTCTTTCCCTCTGCCCCATTCCCTCTGCTCTGACCTTCGTCATCTCCTGCCAACTCTCATGTCACCGCCCCCCACCCCGAGCTCTTTCCGTCTCATTTCCCAGCCTGCAGACAGGGAAATGTCTTTGTCTGCCCTCCCTGCTGGCTCGCCTCTGTCCTCTCGGTCCAGGCCATGCTCCCCAGCGCCGGACAAAAGGAGCTGATCCAGCACCCTTCTTCAGTCTTACCAAACACCCAGCCTGAACCCAAGACACTGGATCAGACCTCCAGGCATTTGCTCAAGCTGTCCCCTCTGCCTAGAATCTTATCTTCCCATGGGCCCAGCACCCCCTTCTTGACCCTAGAAGACTCGGTACAGGCCCTGACTCCAGGAGATCTTTCCAGATCTCTCACCCATCTTCACTGCCCCCAGTATACAAAGCTATCCTGGGACATCAGTGCCATTATGAATATTCATGAATGTAAATGCATAATTATCCAGGTGAGCCTGAGAGCCCCGCAAGGGCAAAGAGCAAGGGCAAAGAGTGTGATCGTATTTCTGTATCACCAGTCCCAGCAAAGGCGTGGCCCAGAGAAGTCACTTAGTGACTTTTTTTATAAATGGATCAAGGAAAGAAGGAAGGAAGTGATACAGAGGGGATCCTGCTCCTCCCTCACTCAAGAACTTTCAGTGGCTCCCCAGTTCTCCTCCATAAAAGCCAGCCACCCAGCCTGGTCTCCAAGGCCTGTATGAAGTGTCTCCGCTCCACTTCCCGGTCTTGTCTCAAACTGCATCCCCCACGCTGTCGTCCCTAAGCAGTCCCAGCCTCCGAGCATTTGCTCAAGCTGTTCGCCCTCCCTGTATATCCTCATCACTCCCCTGCATTTGTGCCTGTGGGTGCCCTGACCATCCTTGGAGACCCACAGGGCTTCAGGGATCCAGGGGCTGACTACTGTCCCCGTCCCCAAGTCCCACTGCAACAGTGAACGGGGCTCTGAGTAGGACGACCTGCGTCTGGGGTGAACCCTGCCAATGCTTATGATGGGAGGGGCAGCCGCACCTCCTGCAGTAAAATGGAGACTAACTAACGTCTGCCACGCAGGGCTGTTGGGAGGTTAGAGACGCTGTTGTCCAAAGTTTCTGGCACACAGGAGGTGCTCGATGAAGAGCAGCCACGTCCAGCCCTGGCCAGAGCCCTCCTGCCCAGAAAGGAGGCTCTGGGAGCAGACCCAGCGCTCCCCACCTGCAGCCCCACCTCTCTCTTCACTCTCTCCCTCCCCCGCCACCCAACTGCGCCTGCAGCCAGCGACTGATGCTGCCGTGGACAGAATGGCAATGAGACCGGGACCTGAGTGAGCCCATCTGGGAAGCTGAG
Organism: Trachops cirrhosus; assembly: GCA_028533065.1. Lineage (NCBI taxonomy): Eukaryota > Metazoa > Chordata > Mammalia > Chiroptera > Phyllostomidae > Trachops > Trachops cirrhosus. Next base: position 6,729,297 of record CM052539.1, on the reverse strand, counting down.
GCTGGACTGGCAGGGATGAGGCAGGGGTAGGAGAGGGGCAAAGCAGGGCAAGGTCAGAGTGACAAAAGCGCAGGATGGGGGCTGGGATGGGGCGGGGCTGGGGCGAAGGTGTGGGCAGGGCAGGGGAGGAACAAGTCTGGGGCAGGAGCCATGCCCAACAGCTGGAGCAGGGGTTGGGTTTAGGATGGAGATGGGGCTGGGCAGGGCCAGGGTAAAATCACCCCCAGGGGGCAGGAAAAGAGGCCGAGAGAGTTAGGGTCATCGCAGGCCCGGGAGAAAAGGAAGCAGTTGGAGGAGTTGGAGAGAAAGAAGAAATTCAAGAGGCAAGAGTGAGCAGGGAGCAGTGAGGCGGGAGCCACTGATGCTCCAGTCTTGAGGGCAGCCCGCCTATGCCAACCTCCTCCTTGGCAGGTGGGACCGGTGTGGCCAGAGAGGGCCAGGGACTCATGAGGGCAAAAGGGGAGGGGGGCAGAGTTGAGACCAGACTATCTCCAGACCCAGAGGGGAGGCAGGAGGGAGGAGAGGAGTGGAACAGGGTCAGATGGGGGCAGGGTGTGGCCAGCACAGACTCCTGGGGCTGACAGCGAGACAGACCCACATCACAGAAGGAGGGTCCGACCCCTACCCCATGTCCTGCCCATCCCATCTCCCTGCCTTTGCCCAAACCAGTGCCCCCACCAGCGTTGCCTTACTTCCCCACTCCAAACACTTACCCTCCCAACCTCAATCCATCCCCTGGTGGGCCTGACTCTTCCGCCCCGCCCACTCCCACACTCACCGCCCTCAGCAATGATGGCCTCTCTCTCTCCCTGGGCTTCATGCTACCAGGGTAACACTCTTGTGGTCAAGGGTACATACATGCTGGGCCCCCATAAATGTGCTTAGTTTTCCCAAACATCATGAGGAAGCTTTGTAACCTAATTGTTAAGCCCATGAGCTTGGGACTCTGCTGGGCCAGGTTCAAGTCGCAGTATCTTCATGTGTATATAGTAGGTGCCTCATAAACGCTAGGCCTCCCCCTCTTCCCATCCAATGGGTTGCTCGGGAAACACACAGAGCAAGTGCCCAACAGCAAGCAGAGGTGTCCTCCTGTTCCCAGTGAGAGGCGTAGGTGTCTCCCCAGCCCAAACCTCCCAGCCAAAACCAGAGCTGTCCAGCTTGGAAGAAAGGCCCATTGCTCATTCCCCTTCAGTCTCTGCAGCTCCAACGATCAATTGGTTGCCATGGAAACCAGCCCTCCAGTCAGAGACAGGCTCTTCTTGGCTGAGCCAGCACCACCCACCCACCCACTCAGGCCACTCTGTGGGTCCCTCATGTAGGGCTGCTCTGGAGGAGATGAGCAGCACCCTAGCATAATCTGGGTGTGCCTGCCTGCATCCTCACGATTCTGGGATCCCCAAGGAGAGAGCATTTGGGGGTGGGGGGAGCAAATAGCAACCCACTCCAGGTGGCCTCCTGAATTTTACAAGGTTCTTCCCCATGCATCACTGCCCTCGGTACTCAGAACAGACCTGAGAGGTGCAGCTTATTAGCCCATCGGGTAAAAGAGGACACTGAACCCAGCTGGAGAGCCACAGGAAGCTGGGCATATACCCACTTCCTGAGACCCCACCTCCCACCTCTCCTTCCTGGCCAGAGGATTGGGAGAGGTGCTCTTGGCCCCCCTACAGCTGGCATCGCCCTCCCATTACATCCGCCCCTGACACTTTCAGTGCCCATTAGTGCCAGGCCCCCCAGGGGCCATTAGCCAAGCTCAATGGGCCTGCCCACCCACCTGCCCACCCACTCCTGCCTGGCTTCAGCCTCCAGCCCTGGTCCCCCATTCTCCTGCAGTGCCAGGCACCCCGGAGGGAGGCCAGACTCTGAGTCGGGGAGCTCCAAGTTTGACACCCCCTGGCCGATGAGCCTGAGCAAGCCAGGCGACCTCTCTGAGCCTGTTTCTCTGTTTGGAAAACGGAAACAAGTCTGCCTGCCTTCTAGAGGATTGGTAGAGGCCAGCAAAGGGTGTAGAGACCTCAGCACAGGGCCTGGGATGTGGCCCGGACTCAGTCAATGGAGAGGTCCCTCTCTCCATCCCCATTGTCCCTTCTCAGTGACCAAAACTGTCCCTGGGAACTGAGGGTAAGGCTCCCGTAGGGCACCACAGCTGGGAGGAGGCAGGAGGCAAATGCCACCGTTATTAATAACCAGCCCAGGAAAATGCCGAGCACTGATGAGGTCTGGAGACGCACAGCAGCTCGCCCCCAGACACGGCGAGCAAGGGGCCAGTCAAAACCAGGGCCTGACTGATGGAGACCGAGCCCTCTCTGCTGAAGCCCAGGCTGTCCTGGCCAGTCCAGCTGCAGCCAGAGCCGGCCACCCTGTGCCGCTGCTGCCCAGCCCGCCACAGTGCCCGACACTGACTGAGCACCCGCTGTCTACCTGGCACGCTAACACCCACCACACCACAGCCCCGTCGGTGCTGCAGGGGAGACAGGGAGCCGTGTAGGGCGATGGGGAGACTTCTGGGAGGAAGGAAGAGGTGCTTTTCACTTTTCAGCTGTGGTCCTGGCCGTACGCTGCTGGCCACTGTTTATAGAGTTTTGCCTCTGCCTAGAAATTCCTCTCATTGTGCCGTGTCTCCTGGGGTGCACAGGCCCCTGCTCAGAGAACCGCCTCTGCACCCCAGGTGCAGCTCCGCAGGGGTCCATGGTGTCAGGGCCCTCCAGCCCGGCTCCAGCTTCCTCCTCCTCCCTGCACACCAGACCTCCAACCCGGTGCACGCTCTTTCCTCTCCCTCTCCCCCTCATCACCTTCACTGAGTACCTACTATGTGCCAGACACTGCATGAGGTACAGTTACCACTGCCAGCCCAGCCCCCTCTTGGGCTGGCCCCTCTTAGAGATGAGGCACAGAGAAGGTAAGTCACACAGTCGATAAAGGCCAGAACCGGGACTTGAACACAGGTCTGCAGGACTTCAAAGGCCATTAAGTGAGCGCAGTACCTGAAGGAAGACCCTGGGGACTCTGTTAGATCTGCCTCTCCTCCCTGCCCTTTCCCGAGGGCTCCTGTAGCGCAGGATGGAACACCTGGAGTCCAGCTATTGCCAGGTTTCTGCTTCCTTTCCCCCTCCTCTAGAATGCAAACGGATTCATTAAGTTACACCTCTAATCTGTCCTGGGGAGGGGAGGCACGAGCTTTGCCCTCCCCCGGGGTAATCAGCCCACCTTCCGGTTCGCGGACAGCTTCCCTGTGCTGTGCCCTCCCATGATTAGATACTAATTGCTGCCATGCTCTCAAATTGAGGACTTTAATTTCCCCAAAATGAAAAGTGCATCTCAATCAGCCCCTCCCCCAAAGCATCTCTCCTAAAAGGAGTCAGGACCAGGCCACAGAGCCTACTTCCTGCAGGCCGGCCTTTCCGGTCTTCCCCTCCCGCACCAGCACCACCGCCACTTCTGTCCTTCCCAGGTCCTCCCCCGGCCCGGGGAGGGGGCCCTGTGGGCACCGGTGTCTAAGGAGCACTCTGTAGGAGCAGACTCCTACAGCTGCGGGCTCGGCAGAATGAGACAGGGCCCACAGCCCAGAGGTCAGAACAGGGTGAAGAGGGCTCAAAGACAGCCAGCCCCAGGCAGAGGCAAAGCTGCCTGCTCCCCTGACACCCCCAGGGCAGCCTGGTCCTTAGATGCTTCATCTCAGCCCAAGAGAATGGGCAGAAGGCTGGGCAGGAGCCCAGTGAGGGAGGAGACTGGGAGGGGCCAGCTGACCTTCCCTCTCTGGGTCTCAGGAGGCTGCGGGAGAGCAGCGTGGAGTCAAGAGCCAGAAGGCCCTTCGGTCTGCGCGCCTCCCCTGCCCCCCCACCACCACCAGGCGCAGGCCTGGGGGCTGCATATCGCCCACTCGGATCCCGGAGGGGCTGGCTCCCCGGGTCTGAAAAGGGAGGGCACTGGGAGCTAACACTTTTAAAAAGCTCTCCAAACGCCTCTAAATGCGACAGGGGTTTCAGAACTGCCAGGCTAGTCTCCCTCCCTTACCTGACAGCTAGGAATGTGGGCCCAGGGAGGGCGCTGTCTAGCTCAGGGTCCCATAGCATGCCAGAGGGCTAGGCCAGGGGACTTGATAGCCTTTCTGATTCGGAGACTTCAAAGAAGGGACAAAGAGTGAGGTGGGGGGGGACTTAGGCGTGGCAACCTCCCCCCCATGGAAGGGCTTGTGACAAGTAACAGGAACGGCGCTCCTTTCAGATGGAGCCAGGCTGCCGTCCCAGAGGGGCTGCCTTGCCCGTATAAAGCCTCCCCCCTTCGGAAGGTTTAAAACAGGGTGAGTCACGTTCGGCCTGGGCCCACGCAACAGGGTGAACCGAAGAGCTATTGGCAAGGAGAACGAGAAAGCAGGCGCAACGGCGACCGGGCTGGAAATTGAAGGCATTCCTTAGAGTCAGCCTCACCGTGTAATGCCATCGGCACGCGTGGAAACGCCGTCCTCCTGTGGCTGGAGCTGTTCCCAGCCCGGGAACGCCCCGCGCCGCGGTGGCCTAACCCCAGCACTGCTGGGCTTCTGCCTGAACCAGTGCTTCCTGAGCAGCTCTTCTTCCTTTCTTCTTCCTTTTTCTAAAATCTCAAATAAATGCTTGCTGCCTCTCACTTTGCCTTTCATTTCAAGTTAAGTGGTTGCAGGCCTTGAGCAAATTACTCCGCCACCTCCCAGCGTAGAGGGGGCTGGGGACCTCTGCCAGGTCCACTCTGGCTCCAGAGCCTCCAGCCAGGCCAGCTGGCGTTGTGGTTATCGTCATCATCACCATCACCACCACCACCACCATCATCGTCCTCCTGGCAGACATGAGCTGAGCATCTACTCATTCCAGGCACTGAGATCGGCACGGGCACGCACTACTCTTTTCCTCCTCTCAACCATCCTAAGAGGGGTTCTCTTCCGCTCACCCCCCACCCTTACAGAGGAGCAAAGTGAGGCTCAGGGAGGTATCTCTCCCAGCGGAAATACCTGCTGTGTCGGTTTGAGCCTGGGGTGGGTCACTGGCGCAGCACTTTAGGGCCGGGAGGAGCGTGGGGACAGGGCGGGTGGGGCGCTGCCCAGCCCAGAGCTCAGCCAGGCTCCGGAGGGAAAAGGGGTGGGGGTGTCATTAAAGCTCAGCAGTGCGGAGGCAGCCCGTGACTCCCCACCCTGGCATTCGGGGCACCGACCTATGCGAAGGCCTTAGAACAGCTGGGAAGGGGATGCGGAGGCACGCTGGTAGGGCCCCCCTCTCCAAGGGCACTCTCCAAGCCAGGGGAGTGGGGGGGAGGGATTCAAATTCAGGGTGGTGTGTATGTGTGTGTGCCACCGAATAGGGGTGGCGCAGTGTTGACACAGAGTAGCTCAGAACCCCCGAGGGAAAGGCCCTCAGTCACTTGGTCCCCTCACTACACACCCATTTTACAAGTGGCTTGTCCAAGGTCCGATGGCAGGAGCTGGACTAGGAGCAGTTTCCAGACTTGACTGAGAGGCTGGGAACTGGGGGCCAGGGGAGGGAGCGAGGGCCTGCCTGGCCCCGGGCGGAGGATTTGGATGTGGGCGTAGGAAGATACAGCAAGGACGCCCCCAGCCGCACCGACCGCCCCAGCGTCGGAGACCGGAGACCAGCCTCCCCTGCGCACGCGCCTGACAGGTCCCTCTGCCGCCCAGCTCACGCCCCCGCACGGGGCTGACCCCTCCCTGCATCGCGGTTCAGCTAGCTACCCGCACCCTCTTAGAGCTTCTCCCCTCCTCCAGTCTCTCTTTCCCCAAACGGATCCTCGACCCACAAACCCCTTCCCACCCTACGGATTTACCGCGGTCGCTGCCCACCACCCCATTCCGGCGGAACAACTTCAGAGGGAGTATCTTAATGTCTCTGAGCCTTAGTAGTGGCCTCCAGTATAAAATACATTCAAGGGGGAGAAAAACAGAACACCCGAGTGAAGGAATGCTGCCTTCAATGGGTTAAAAGGGTAAGCCTGCCTGTTAAAAATGCTCTCCCCAGAGCATGTTTACTTGTCTCTGCTCAGACACCGGAGGGAAGTGAAGTGGAGGGCGCAGCTGGCTGCTGCCAGGGAGGGGAGCCCGATCCCTGGGGGTCTGGAGACCAGGTATTGCGCACACTTGTCTTTTGAATATTGCAACATATAAATGCATTAGCAACTCCATCTAACAGGTTTAATAAAAGGCAAACATAAACTAAACCTTGGAAATATTAGTACCTGGAGCTGTTCTGCGGATTGAGCGACATAATGTGTGTGAGGCAGACAGACATCCGCGGAAGTTTCAGCCAACCGTCAGCCAACAGGTTTTGATTGTCACTGCTGGCTTGCTGGCTCTCGCCTGCGCTCAATTTCTGTCTCCTTTTCTCTCCCACCTTCTCCCTGCTCCTCTCCCTCCTCCTCCCTGCAGCGCCTCCCTGTAGCGAGGCACCTTGCCACCCACGCCCCGACCTCTCTCCTGGGAGGGTGACCAGAATGCGTGACAGTGGATCAGGGGCGCTGAGGAGCCAGGGGAAGGGACAGGGGCAACTTCGCCTCCCAGCAGCCCCCAGGACCTATCTTGGCAGGCGATTCCCAGACCGAATTCAGGGATACTCTCCTCTTGGAGCTTGCAGGGCCCCAACTTAACCCTTCAGGTGATGAAGAGGTGGGAGGGGATAGTAAAATCAGTGGGTGCAGCCCACAGTGGACCATTAGGATCCCCCATCACCCCCTTCCAAAACATATACCCCAGGGTGCACACACAGCCCGTGACAGCATCACCAGGACCCTGTCTGTCTCTCTTCTCGTTGACAGTCTCCTCCTCCCCTTCCCTCCCCTCCCCAGTCTCCTCCGGTTCTTCCCTTTGTAGTCTGGGCCACAGCGTAACCAGAGATGGCAACGAGTAATCAGTACCCGGGGCCTGTCTGAGGCTTGGTGGTGTTGCCTCAGTGAAGAGCTGGAAGGGCACAGTGGGACTGGACTGGAACTGGGACCCTTCTCAGAATCCACGCAGCAGCATCTGCCCGGGCTCCAGGGCAGCGGAGGGGGCTTGCCCTGGCAGACCCAGAAGGCTGGTCCAGGTGGGAGGCCTGGCTGGAAACCAAGGGAACTGGGTCTCAGGACCCCCTAGAAAGACCCCCCTCACCAATCTCACTGCCTTCAGCCTCACTCCCTCTTGGCCACTGTCTGTAATGCAGGTCTTACTGGCCCTGACACTGGGCTGGGTCTTGACAGAGCTCTCCTTCTCTCCAGAACCATCAGTAACTCCCACAGCCTTGGGGATGGTATCAAACTACTCAGCCTGGCACTCAAGGCCCTTCAGACCGGCCCCAGTGGGCTCCCTCACGCGGCTGGCAGAAATCTTTCCACCTCCCTTTCCCTCCCCAGATGCCCAGCTTGCTCATGTCCCCAGCTCATGCTAACAGCACAATAAACAGTAGTCCCAGTTTCTAACCACTTCACCTGAGAGGAGCCGGGGAGAGGACTGTGGGTCACCTGAAGGCCACAGCCGCGTCAGACTCTACTTTGCCCAGGGCGGCCCCTCAGGCCATGTTGCGGGGCTAGCCTGTCCCTTCCTTACCCAGAGAACCCCAGGGACAGGTGATGTCAACACAGCCCGAGGCAACTGCAAGGTCTGCTCACCTGAGTCAGCCTTGGAAAAGTGACACTCGCTTGGGTCTGCTAAGGGCCCGGGGGCCCTGGCACGTTCCCCATCAAACCCTGGGGCTGGCCCGCCCCCGGCCGCCTGCCTGGCAGAGGTGGGCGGCTGCCCTGAATGTGGGAGCCCTGCACTCGGAGTCAATGAACCCAGGGCTGCTCCGCCAGCCCTCGGGGACTCGGAGCTCACCGCTTCCTCTTACTCCTGGAAATGGAGAGTGACGGGTGAGCTGAGACACTCCCAGGGACGGAGGCAGCAGGAAAGAGGCAGCGGGAGGACGGGGCACAGGGCAAGTTTGCGTGAGCCCGTGGTCTCTCTGTGCCTCAGTGTTTTCACCTGTTAAAAGATGTCCTCTGATTATGCTGAGCCCAGCAGGCCAGGCACAGGAGGACAGACACTGTCCAACCCCACGTCCAGGAGGCCCCCAGAACAGGCGCATGCACGGGGACAGGAGAAGAGTGCCGCTTTCCAGGGGCTGGGGGCAGCGGAGGGAGTGGGGAGGTGGTCAGATGTGGGGACGGGGTCTCTGTTTGGAGGATGAGGAGTCCTGGAGATGAGCGACGGTGGTGGCTGCGCAACGGTGTGGGCGAGCTCAGCGCTGCACACCTGGGCGCTTCCAAATGGTTCAGATGGCAAGTTGTGTGTTAGATAATATTTTACTGTAATTTTAAAACTGGGGAGGGATCAGCCCCGTGCCAGGGAAGGCTGTGGGGGCCCAAGCTGAGGGTCTGTGTCAGGCCATGGTAGTGGGAGGGCTGCTGAGAAGCCTGGCTTCCTGCAGAGGCCCGGAGCTGCCCGGAGCTCTGCCCGGAGCTGCCCGGAGCTGCCCGGAGCTGCCCCGGAGCTGCCCAGAGATGCCCAGAGATGCCGGAAGCTGGCCCGGAGCTCAGGGCCTGGCAGAGAGCGGGAAGAGCCGAAGCGCCCCAGGAGGAGCCCGAGAGGGCTGGGGCTCTGCAGCCAAGCCCATCCCCCAGCACGCCTCCTGGTCTGTCTCTTCCTCGGGGTGCAGGGCAGGGGTCATCAGGCCTATTTTCCGGGAGAAGAGACCAAGGCCTCAACAGGCTCAGAGGCCATCCCTGGGCTAGGGTAGGTAGAGCTTTCCACCCCACTCCAGAGCCTCTTCTGCCGCGTTTAAACCCAGCCCGGCCCAGCCCCTGGGAGCTGGTTTGGAAACAGGCACTGCCTGGTCCAAGTCCGGCCCAGAGCGGCGCCCCTCCCATGCCCACGTGTCCCCTTTAGTGGGCAAATGCCTTGGGCCTCCCCTCCTTCCCTTCTGCATGGCAGCCGCCCTGAGAAAATCGTCACAGAGAAGAAAGGGGTAGAGGAAACTCAGAAAAAAAGCCAAATGGCCCCATGCGAAGCTACTGTTAACCTCCTGGGAGCTCAGGAGGAGAGCTGGCAGGGAGTGGCCAGCTCCCGGGACCTGGTGGAGAGCAGGGAGCGAGCGTGCCCGGTGGTGGGCCGGCGGGTGGGCAGGAGGTGCTTGGAGTCCAGTGACTTCTCCCACAAATCCCCACCCATCTGGCAGCCCCCGAGGAGTGAGCACCTGCCTAATGCCCAGGGGACACCACAGGCAGGCAAAGCTTTCGAGGCGGCACCCTGGGCGTTGACCCCATTGTCCCCATTGTACAGATGAGAAAAGCAAGGCTGCTGGCAAGGCAGTGGACTCGTGGACATGGTTCAGCAGAGGTGACACAGCTGAGAAATGCCTGGCCTGGGACTTTGAAACGACATTTGTCTGAAGCTAAAGTCTGAGAGAGAAAGAGAGAGAGAGAGGACACGTGGAGAGAAAAAGAGATGGAGAGAGGAACGCAGAAAAGGAAGGACAGAGAGAAATGGAGAGAAAGAGGGAGAGAGCAAGCTAGAAGGATTATGAGGACAGCGACCCTCTGCCGCCACCACCAGCCACAGGGCAGCCATATAAATGGAAACCAGGTGCCGAAGTGGATCGATGTGGCTGCAGGAGAGGATGAAGATGGGGGCCCTGAGGGGGCCGGGCCTGCCTCTGGGGCTCTGGCTGCGGCTGGTTGGGGTGGGGGTTTTCCAAGAGCTGAAGGGGGATCAGCACCCCCCTCCATGGCTGCTTACTTTTCATCACTGTGGCTGGTTGCCATGGCACTTGCCCTCCCTCCTCCCCGCCGCCCACCCTGGGCCTTCCTGGCCAGCTTCCAGGCCAGGGATCACTCACCATCGCTGGGCGGTGCCCGCCCTTCCCGCCCAGCTCAGGGCGGAGTCCCCAGTGACTCTAGCCTGGGCCCAGAGTTGCAGGGAGAGCTGAAAACCTGGGTCTCAGTCCCTGCTCTGCCACTGTGTGCTCTCGGGCCAGTCACTTTCCCTCTCCGAGCTATGTTTCCAGAAGGTCGGACATTCCCCAGATGGATCGGTCTCTGGGGCATCATGGCATCATCCGACACCAGCACCCGTTCAGAGAAGGTTGTTTGGCACTATCCGGAGAGCACTGATTCTGGAGTCCAAACAGGGGGTTCAAATCCTGACTCTCAGCTACTTATTAAGTACCTACTGTGTGCCAAGCACTGGTCCAGAAGCCAGAAATACTGGCTTCCTCCGTGGCCTCTCACCCTTGACAATTCTGAATCTTGGCTTCCTCATCTGTAAAATGAGCCATGGATGGGGGCAGGGAGGGAGAGGAGCAAAGAGGGCCATTTAGGGGAGTCCCTCCCCCAGACAGACTGCAGCCTGGGTGCTCTTCCGGCGGGGGCCCTCAAAGCCAGGCTCGGCCACGTGCCACTTGCGTCACCCTGTGGGGATCCCTGAGACAGCCTGGCACTGGGGTGGCGCTCGATCTGTGTTAGGTGGGTGCCATCCCCACCTCCGCCCCCCTGCTCCAGGCAACCCCCAACCCTCCCCAGGAGAGGATGCAGGCCAGGGTCCTGGGAGACCAAGTCTCCCTTTGAAGTCCCCCTTCCTGAAGGGGTTGAAGAGAACACAGGTGACACAGAGCCTTCCTCATATCCACCTTCTGCTCCAAGACCTTCCTGTCTCCTTCCTCTCCTCCAAAGGAGCCAAGCTCCTCCCAGCTTTTGGAGCCTTCAGGGCAGAACACCCCTGCCTTCGATTTCCCCTCCCCTCCCCTCCCCTCCCCAGGCCTGCCTCCCCAACATGCCTTTCCATCCTTCTTTTGGGGGCCATTCCCCTGCCTAGAGGACCACCCTAGCTCCTTAGGAAAGGAAGGGTCCAGCCTGTGGGAAGGCTGCCTGTCCCTCCCCGGCTGCCCTTCCCCCAGATCCCACAGCCGCCCCTGGTTTTTTCCACCCCGCTCCTCCGGAAATCCACTCAAATTTCTCCAGGGGCCTGAGAGCCTCTGGGCTTCACTGTTGATTTTTCACAAGTGATTATTGGCGGCAGAATTTGTCACCTGCACAATGAAAGGAAAATGAACCTTTCATCAAAGCCAGCCTGCAGAGGCTTGGAGAGCTGGGGGAGCTGGCTGCAGGAAGGGAAGGGGTGGGGAGGGGGGGAGGGGAGGGGAGGGGAGAGGGGAGCTGCATTCACGTGGCCAATTTGTGTCAGGCCTGGGCAGCCAGGCCCATTTCAAGCTCCTTTTGAGCAGAGGGAAACTGAGGCACAGAGAGCTCGAGAGAGTCGCCCAGGGTCCCAGAGCAGCTAAGGGACAGTCCCAGATCCATCGCTTAGCTGTGCCCACCCCATTAATGCCAGCAAGGTGGGTTTCATAGAGTTCCACGACAAAAGCTGAAAGAAATGTGGCAGATGGTCTAGTCCAAGGCTTCCCCCATTTCTCAGGTGGAGATATTTGGCCCGTGGGGGGACAGTGACTTGCTAAGGACACACATGAGGCTTCATAGGATGGAGACTAGATTGAGATCTCCTGCCCTCAGACCAGCCTCCTTCCTCTGTCCATCCGTGAAGACGCTAGAGGCAGGTGGAAGTCCCCAGCCCGAGGTCCAGACCGCACACAGGCTCCCCCCCCTTCCTCTTCCTCCTCCCACAAAGCCTCCCAGCTCCAGCTAGATGACTTGGAGGGCTGCAGGACCACCCGCCTGCCCTGAGCTTCAGTTTCCTCCGGAGCACTGGGCACCGCAGCAGCCCATTTCTTGGTCTGCTGTGAGGACTCGCTGACCCGTGTCTGGCACAGGGGCGGTGCCTGCCACCCTGCCGCCCCCCACCCAAGGCTGCTTCCAGCGTGAGACTGTCTGTCTGTCTCTCTCTGTCTCTCTCTCAGCCCCACGGCTCACTGTGTACCTGCTGCCACCTCCTCCTCCACCTGGGTGGGCTTCCCACACTGCCGCTAACCTGAGTGGGCCCCCCCACTGGGCTCCCACTGCTCAGTGATGCTCTGAAGCTCACTGCTAAGAAGATGATCAAAACCCCAGCTGCCAGCCAGCCTGGGAGGAGCGGCGGCAGCGAGCAGCCTCTCTGGCACTCATCATCTTGGCTCAGAACCTCCGTGGCCCCCTGTCGGCCCAGCCTTCTCCACGGACTCCAGCCAGCCAGCCACCCTCTCCCGCTCCCCACTTAGCCCCTCCAAACCTCCAGCCCCCTCCAGGCCCTCAGTGACTGCTGTCCCTGTCCCAGTCTCCTGCACCAGAGTCCCTGTTCACACCCTCAGGCCCCTCTGGCTCCCCAGGCCCCACCCTGTCTAGTCCCCCAGCCCCAGACCACCTCACCCACTCAGCCCCTCAGTCTCCCGACCTCTGTCCCTGGCCACCCCCAGTCTCCGCTGGCCCTTTCTGAACTCAGGCCTCTGGGCCCCTGAGGCCAGTCCAACGGAGGCTGGGGCAGAGCCAGGGGGAGGGGGGAGGTCGGAGCATTTTTCTCCCACCCGGCCTGATGGGACCACTGAGAGCTATGCTCAGCTCCCACCCCTCCCACTGCCAGTCACCAGGCCCACCACCCTGTCCCCATCCTGAGGGACAGACACCCTCCTGCACTGTGCTGGCTGTACCTTGTGGACACCCATCACTACCACCACACACACACAAATCTACATACACACACCCCACTTATACCCAGCATACACCTCAAACACACTCACACAAAGATATCTATACACACACACACACCCCAATGAACCAGAAGCTCTCAGCCCACCCCAAAAGGCCCTGGTACCACTGGCTCGCAGGGGCCATGTGGACAGAGCGGGACATGCTGCCTCAGAATCCTCCGCTGGCCCCAAACAGGCTGCTTGCCTCCCCTGGCCCTCATCCTCCTGCCTCTACCAGGAACACCCTCTCTGCTGCTCCCTCCCCATCATAAGCCACCTCCTCCAGGAAGCCCTCCCCACTTGCTCTGCATGGTGACCCTTGGTGGTATACAGGCTTTGGACCAGGATGCTCTGCGTTCTCTCCCTGTTTGCGGCCTCAGGTAGTTGCTCCGCCTCTCTGGGCCTACTGTGCCAGTTATGTGTGAAAATGAATGGATGAATGCCAGAGTCCCGGCACACGTAGGTGCTAAGCAAGCCCTGAAGCACACACCTCTTCCCCTGAAGGGCCATCCTGTCCTCCCTGTTTTTCTGGATTTGGCTGTGACTCTCCAGGGGCATGGAGGACTCCCTTGTCTGTGGACCCCGTTTGGACCCTGGGCACACTGCTAAGCACCTCAGTCCTGACCCAAACCCTCTCCATGACTTCTTCAAAAACCCACTAACCTCTCAGAGCCAGAGTTTCCTCATCAATGCAATGGGGTGATAATGCCGCCCCAGGACTGATACAAGAATTAAATGAAAGCCTGGGAGGCTGCTGTTACTCCCGGGTGCATTGCTGAGACCCCTTTGGCTCCAGAAGAGGTCGGGCCTGTCCATCTGGGGTCACTTCCTGGAGTCTCCCACTCCAGGCCCCTGGGGGAGGGGTCTGTCTAACTGAGGGCCTGTGGGGTGGGGTAGGGGGTGAGGTCGTCCTGGCTGAGGTTGGGGAAGCAGCGGGCAGCTCAGCCAGGGCCCCAGAGAGCCCTCAGGCCCTGAGCCCCTGCCCACTCTGCACCCCTGCCCCGCCCCTGCTCACCTCCCTGACAGCCGTTCTGTCCCCGCCCCCTCCCCTCCCACCTGTCTCTCTTTTTTCTCTTTGGAATCGCTTCTTCAGAAGTTCATTTTGAAAGAAATCGATTTTCAAGTCACTTGGAGATGCAATTTGGTTTTTCATTTTGAGGAAATGATGGTTAAGGAAAAGTTTGGAGACTTAATCACCGTGGAAGGCCATGGAAATAAAGAATCCTGTCCTTGGCCAGAGGCTGTGGGGCCTGTGTGCGTCTCTCTCTGTGACGGCAGGAAACAGGGGTGCACAGGAAGGCACAGGCTCTGACGTGCACACACACACACACCATGCACACGCTGTGTGCACATGCACACACATGCTGACACAGGTACATGTGGGTACATGTGCACTTGCACACACAGCCCCCACCCCTCAGGGGTCCTGCAGTCCCCTCAGCAGTGTAGGGAGGGGACACGGCTGGACCACCTCCTCCCCGAGCTCTCTCTGCCTCAACCCCCCTCCGCCCCAGCGCACCCTGCTCTGGGGCCAACCTCACTGTCATTATTTCTGAGAGGGATTGTCTTCTGGGCCTGGTCCAAAGGCCCGGTCCAGTCTGGAGCGGCGGCAGGCCTTCAGGATCGGACCCCACCACGTCGTTCATTACCCTGCACGGACTCCCTCTTGCCTGCCTAGACGAAGACCACACCCAAAGCACGGACACAGGCACCCTCACCTCCTGCCCCTGAGCGTATCTGCCAGGCCCGGGCCAAGGCCCGCAGCCTCCGTGTCAGGAGGAACACACTGAGCTCACAGAGGCCGAGGGACTCGCCCAGGGCTGCACAGCTGGGGGGTGGCGGTAAGCACACACTCCCACTCAGATGCACACACACGTCAGTCCCTCCTTGGGCCTCCAACCTGCCGTGATCGGTGCATTCTTTTGCATCTGGAAGATCTCCAAGATTTTTCCCTGAAGATGCAGATTCCTCCGGGAAGGACGTAATGCCTGCAACTCTGAAGCAGGACCCCCAAGTTCCTGGGATCTGGGACCAGCAGAGACTTCCAATCTGGTCCAACCCCTCTGCTATCCAAATGCCCTTTTCAAGTCCTCGCACACCGCCAGGGCACTGTGCACAGAGGGGGGCAGCCTCCTTCACGTGCCCTCACTAGAGCTTCCCACCACGCTCCGCAGACAGGCACGAGGGTAGGGGTCGGAGACATGGGGCCCTGTGTTGAGGGGGGAGGGATGAAGGGCTTCATGAGACAAGAGACCGAGAAGGGAGAAGGGGGTGAGCAGAAAATCAAGGGGTCCTGGGCCCCTGGGTCCCCACAGCACATGAAGTCCTGGAAAAGGCCAAACCCTAAGCCAAGGAGTGCCTGGGGACAGATCCTAGTCCCTCCATCAAGTCACCCTGGGGTGGGAGAGGGGTTTACACCGCCTCCTCGGGCCTCAGCGCCCTCCCGATGGAGCTGGGCCTGCAAAGGGCTGGGCGCTGTGAGGGCCAGGGCCTGACAGCGGGGTGGGGACAGCTGGCCTTGCCCTGGGCTCCCCCAGCAGAGAGGCCCCAGTCCACAAGGCACAGCCCTGGGGACCAGCCAGGCCAGGCCCTCGGCCCAGATTCCCTGCTCCTGCCCCAGTTTGGCAGACCGGCCTACTTCTGCTCAAGGATGCTTGGAGGTTCCCGAGAAGCCCCCAGAGGCCCTGTCCACCCCACCCCCACTTCCCCACCTCCAGGCTCAACTTCATCCCAGACCCACACACTCAACTTCCAGCTTGGCACAGGGCAAGCCCCGACATGGGCACCCCCTTCATGGACCTTCCTCCCTCCTGGGTGCATCAGACCCTTCAGCCCCTCCTCCTTCCTCGTCTGAGAATCACTGGGGGTCTGGGGGCACCAACGCCTGTGGGACCCTGCAGGGCACAGGCGCCAGCCCACACCGTTGCCTACACCCCCTTCTCACTAGGACCAGCTTACATGGCCGGCTTTCTGCAGCTCGGAACACCCCAGGCCCCTACTTCAGGGCGTGGCTATGTCCACAGGAGTTAAGGCTCCGCTTTTGAGTTTCTAAATAAAAACCTGCACCGTGTGTCAGGGAGCAGCAGGGAGCAGAAGGAGCTCTGGCCTGACCCGTGGGCACGGATGACCTGGAGGTTGGGGAGGAGAGGAAGGGCTGTTGAGTGTTCAGTGGCTTCAGGGCTCCAGCCTAGGACAGAAGCTCCCACGGGCTCTGGGATCCCAGGGGGCGAGGAGGAGCCCCCAGCTCTGCCCAAGGGCATGGGGGCTCCTGGTATGGGCCCTTCCCTGGGCGCAGACAGGGGTGGACCGGGAGGGTTTCGTCGGGAAGGACAAAGGGACAGGGAGGACCAGCCAACATTGAGTCCATGACCCCTGACCCCGCCCAGGGGACTGGGTCTAGCTTATCCGCAAGCCAGAGCCCACGGGCCCCAACAGAGCCCCCAGGAGTGGGTCAGAGGACGGCCTGATGCTGCAGTGAAATCTCCCCCCACCCACCCCATGCACCGATTTTGTCTAGAAAAGGCCAAGTAGCATGACCAGTAAAAATCAGGAATGAGGTGGGGGCCACAAAGGTTCAGTTAGTTCCTACAAACTCTACTTGAGTCTGTGGCCTGAAGAAAGTCCCTCCTGCCACCCAGTGTGCGGCTCAGTAAGCTGTAGGTGCTGGGTGGCTACAGGGGACACAGTGGCCTCACTTGGGGGCTGAGGGGGCGGCGGACACTCTGTGCCCAGCGGGTTGAGCAAATGCCCACGACTGACTCAACACTGCTGGGGAGCATGGTAAGGCAGACCCAGGTCCCCGTGGGTGTCATGGGGGCTGGCTGCCCCTCCTCCTTCCCCTCCCCCTCCCCTCCCCCTCCCCCTTCCCCTCCCCATCCTTGACTCAGGCCTCTCCCGCCTTCCCCAGGATGGCACCCCAGCAGGGTCCGCATACTCTGGTTCCGTGTGTGATAACAGAGCCCCCAATTCTGCCATTAGCAGTAATTACGCCAATCAGCACCACGAGGGGGTGGGGCAGGCGAGGGCAGCTCTGGCTCCCTCACCAGCCCGGTACCCAGAGCCTCAGAAGCGCCAATTATCCCTGCTCCACAGCACTTGGCCGCTCCAGGTGGGGTGGGCCTCGGGGGAAGGAAGGCGGCAGGCAGCACTCCCCACCACCCTGGGGCCACCCACCTCCAGTCGCCCCAGAAGCCCCCTTTCCTTCTCATCTGGACTCTCCTTCCCTCCTTAAGCTGGAGAGTCAGGAACTCCTGACTCCTCTCATCCTGCCCCTGCCTCCCGTGGACTGTGCGACTCCAGGTAAGTGCTTCTCTTTGGGCTCCTCTCTTAAAGCAGGGGGTGGGGTTACTCCCTCTCTTCCAGCTGCATCGTCCTGCAGGCCCTCCTCCCACCGGGGTCAGAGTCCACCTGCCGCCCCCAGGGGTCCCGAGGCTTCCTTTCTCCCTCCTCCCCCCACCTCTCTCCTCCCAGCCTCCTCCCAGCCCCCTCCCTGTCCTCTCCACCCCACCTCCTCCCTCCTCCCTCTCTTCCTCCTCCTTCTCTGTCCCTTTCCTCTCCCTTACTTCTTCCACCCCTGCCCCCACCCCGCAGCCTCCTCTCTCCCTGCCAATTAGAGGGCTCTGGAAGGGATGCTCAGAGAGCCTGCTAGGGCACCCAGCTGGAAAATTGGGTGTCTGGAGCTGCCTGGAATCCTAATGCCCCAGCCCTGCCCTCCTCCTCCTCTCTCACTTCTCCCTGAGTGCTGGGGATGAACCCTACTCCCCCTGATGCTCCGCCTACTCCCTGGCCTGCAGGCTCCTCGCCTTCCCTAAATGGGAGAGAGCTCCCCCACACCCTCGCCCCACCCCGGTGCTCCACCACCCCCTCCCCTGAGCTCTGGCGATCAGCAGAATTCAAAAGTTGGAAGAATTCAAAAGTTGGAGGGCACCAGTCCGGTAGTTCCAAGAGAGACCTGTGTCCCGGCCAGGGCCGCTCTCCGTGCCTCAACTTGCCCGCCTGCCAGATGGGGCTCCACCTCAGAGCCTTCCAGCTCGGGCTGTGCAGCCCCCAAACCGTTCAGTTTTCCACCCAAAGCAACAGGCTGCTGTGGGTTCACTCCACACCTGCTCCGGTGGCTGGCCTCATTTTTTATTTTGCTTTTTTGTTTTTACTACACATGGCTTTGGGCCAGGCGCAGAGTCCTAGCTCCTGGAAGACCCTCGCACCCCCTCTGCCTGGCCCTTGGAGGCAGTGTTCCTGCTCCTCCCGGGCGGGGTCCGGGGCTCCCTGACGCTGAGGTGGCAGCCAGCCAGGCCGGCGGACACCTAGGTAGCCAAGCCCCACCTCTGCCACCTCCAGGTAGCCCAGAGGCTGCGTCTGACTGGAACTGAGAGATGGCCTCCCCGTCCTCCCTCTGTCCCCATCTGAGGCCAGCCCCAGTCTCAAGGGTCCAGTTCCTGGGACCTTGTAGGTGTCATACGTTGGCAAGGCTCCAAGACACTGATGGTTCACCCAGGTCAACAGTTTTCTGTTGTAATTATTTTTATATTACCCAGGTAATAAATCACCCCAACACGCAGCCGCTTAGGGTCCCACACAGCACGCACATTCCCCCAGCTGGTGGCTCCGACCCAGGACCAGGAGGACCTCCTGCCGGTCCAGACTCCAGCCATCTTGAGGAAAGAATCACTATCAAGCACCTACTATGCGCCAAGTACATGCTGGGACCCTGGGGGCACAGCAAAAATCCTGGCAGATAGTCTTGTCTCACGGTCTACGTGCAAATGAGTAGAAAAGCTGATCATTTAAGCGTGGCCAGAGTTCGGAAGGGCGGGAAACAGAGCGAGGGGGTAATGACTCAGAGCAGGACCACTTTCCAGGGCTTGGAGAAGACACCTGGAGGGCGCTGACACTGAGGTGAGGCCTGGGGCAGATCCTCCCGCATGGAGGGGACAGCAGGTGCAAAGGCCTTGAGGCTGGAACGTATGGCGGGGGCGGGGTGGCTGGAGCAGAGGGCAGTCGGAGACGCTGTCTGAGCCAGGGCGTGTCACCTGGGTAACCCTGGAAGTGGCTGGCGATGCATTCTAAGGGCAGCAAACAGCCACCGGAGGTTTAGGCACAAGAGAAATGTGTTCTAGTGTTCATCTGAAAGTGCTCTGGATGCCCTGGCCAGGTAACTGGGTTGGAGCATCATCCCAGTATGCCAAGGTTACGGGTTTGATCCAGGGTCAGGGCACCTGCAAGAAGCAACCAATGAATGCACAAATGAGTGGAACAACAAATCGATGTTTCTCTCGATCTCTCTCGCTCTCTCTCTCTCCCTCCTTCCCTCCCTCCCTGGCCCTCTTCCACTCTCTCTAAAATAAATTTTTAAAAAATGTAAAATATAAATAAAAGAAATAAAATGGTCTGGACACTCTGGCTGCTGGCACAGAATGGGGGGGTTGGGGATGGGGTGGCAAGAGTTGAGGCTGGAATGCCAGTGACTCGGACAAGAGACGCTGGTGGCCTAGGCACAGTGGCAGCGTGGAGAGAAGCGGCTCTGACGTGTCCGTGGGGCAGGGTCTGTTGAATCCATCCCGTCCGTGAGAGCGGAAAGCACTTTCCCCGGACCCTCTACCCTCTTCACACTTTCTCTGCCCTCCACTCCATGCTTTGGTTCTTTTTGACTCTTTCTCTCCACCAAAGTCCTGCCTCCTCTTGCATACAGCCTTCAGCGTGGGCAACTGTCCTTCTCAGCGCTACCCGGGTCTGCGACCGCTGGTGGGAACATGGGGGCAGGTGGGGGGGTCACAGCATGGCCTCAGGGGAGGGGAGCAGCAGAGCCCTCCCGGAGTCCAGTCCAACAGTGACGCTCACCAGAGACGACCTGACTTCCCACACAGCAAAGACTCACCTCCGGCCACTCTTCGTCCTGCACCTTATTATGCTAAGGGTGTCCGTTACCTCCTCAGCCTTGAGTCACTTTACTGAACTCCCCCTTCTATTCCCTGAGCCCAGTGGTGTCAGGGTCCAGCAAAGGACGCAGCGCTGCCAGTGAAGGAAAAGGCAGGCTGCGCGGTGGGAAAAGACCGGCAAGCAGGACTCAGTTACAGACCAGCGAGAGAAAAGGAGATAACCTGAGAGAGAAACGGAGGAACGCCGGGAACAGGCATTTCACAAAGGAGGACGTCCGAAGGGTCGGTAAAGACGTGGAAAAGTGCTCAACGTCCTTATCAGGGAAAGGCACACGGCACATCACAGAGATTCCCAATTTACACACCCACCAGTGGGACTCAGATGGAATTGCTAGACCGTGTCATGGGTTGGCAAAGATTCACTACAACTAGAACTTTCCGTACAATTGGGGGAGGCGTGTGAAGTGGTGCGATCACTTTGGACACTCTTCGGTCATAACTGGTAGAGCTGAACTTGCACACACTCTATGGCTAAATGATTTGTCCCAGCTACATATCCAACCGAAATGAGTACGCAGGCTCACCCAAAGACTTGAGAAGGAATGCTCGTGCCAGCTTTACTCATCATAGTGTCAAGCTAGACACAACCGAAATGTCCAAATAAGTGGTGGCATGTTTCACAGCAACGAGAACAAACTGCTATAGCACCCAGCATGGATGAGTCTCACACACACGCTGCTATGGAAAGCGGCCAGACACAAGTGAATACATACTGTACGATCCCTTCTGGTTACATGAAGTTCCCAGCAGGTGAGCAGTCAGGAGCGCTGTCACCATGTGGTGCAGCCCTTACCTTGAGGGGCACGGGGGCTTCGTGGGGTGCCAGTCCTGTTCCGAGTCTTCCTCTGGGGCTGAGTCATGGGTGTGTTCACTTTGTGCAAAACCCATCACTTTGATCTGTGTACTTTCTCTGTGTGTGCGCATTTTTATTAACTTTAAAACTACGATAGGACTTCCATTCAAGATGGCGGCATAGGCAAACACAGCTTGCCTCCTCATACAACCACATCAAAATTACAACTAAATTATAGAACAACCATCACTCAGAGCTGGCAGAAATTAAGTTGAATGGAAGTCTTACAACTACGGAATTAATAAATGCACCAGTTGGAGGGACAGACTGGTTGGATGGGTGGACTGGTTGGAGGGGCGGAGACATGGAGGAGGGTGGTCTCACACCCACATGTGGTGGATAAATATTTGAGAGGGATGTCTCAGAATGGAGGAGTCCCAGCCCCACACCAGGCCCCCCAGCCCAGAGTTCCAGTGCCAGGAAGATAAGTTCCCATAACTTCTGGCTGCAAAAACCAGCAGGGATTGAGTTGGAAGAAAGAACTTCTGGAGTCCCAAGTACGTCCCCTTAAAGAACCCACACATGAACTTACTCAGACTCACTCCCTCTGAGCTCCAGCACTGGGGTAGCAGCTTGAAAGGCACCTGTGACATACAGGGAGAAACTGAAGTGGCTGGCATCAAGGAAAGAGCTGGGGAACAGCACCCCCAGACAGAAAGGTGGTCCCCATGAGACTTGCACCCAGGGGAGCAGCGGGCATGGGCAGCTCGTCCCGGGCTACCTCCCTGACCTGTCTCCAAGGGCCCTTCTTCTGCCTCTGCCGCTTGTTTCCTGAGCTCGCGCAGTCCAGCCGGCTCACTTCTTCTGCCCCTGGGACCCTCCCTACCGGCCACGGCAGCCCTCTGAGCAGCCCACTCGAACCTTCTCTTTGAACATACTTCGTCTTGCATGCTAAACAGACTTCCTCTTGCTCTAGAGGAAGTCTCTTCTTTCTGAAGTCTTTCTTTGCCGACCTCAAGAACCAAGAGTGAAGCGTCATGGCCTCAAAACACAAGTACTTGGAGCTGAAAGACAAGGTGAGTTGATGCTTTCCTGCAATAAACGACTCATGCCCCACCCGACTGTCGACGTCGAGCCTGTGTTGGATTCGGGAGTGTGGGTCTGCCTCTTATTTGGTGAGTTCCTGGCAACAACCCTCAGCAGCCTGTCCGTGTTCACAAATCCAATAGTGAACCGGACGTGCGTGGAGCTTTCGGAAGCCAGCGCAGACGTGCAGTGGACGCCAAGTTCGATGGTTTCACTTATCGGATCAGGAACGTGGGCTTTGGCCCGCTCAGCCCTGACCTCTGTGGTTCAAGTTAACCATCGCAACGCCAGGTGGACGCCTCACCCTGTTGACCTTGGCATACGCAGGCAGTGCCCTGGGGAGTCGGAACGAACCACGAGCTGCAATGCTTGGTCAGGAGGCAGAGGAGATGCAGCCAGTGGAAGTAATCAATAGGACTGATCAAACTCAAAAATCCCTTATTAGGTAGTGAGCTAGCTTTTTGTCTTTGTCCAAATAGATTACCTCATCATCGAAGAATTAAATCAATCACTTGCCAATTAATGCTTTCTTGTGGCTACTATAAACTATTTAGAAGGAAAAATAAATAAACGATTTAGAATAATTCAGTTCAGTTCAATAATACCTACCCTGTGGTATAGGGAACCTCTTCGCAAGGCGTGGAAATGTAGCTCAGCCCTCACGTGGGAAACCAGTGGGGAGCCAGTGGCAAGCAGGACCACGCCCACGGAGAGGTTTTCCCGTGGGGAATCAGGCCTGCGTTGTACCTAGGCCTCTATGAGACTTCCTTTTGCTAAAACTCCCTCGCCCTGAATTGAGGCAGCAAGGGCTTACTGCAACTTCCTAAAGTCTGTGCTAAACCTCCCAAGTATGGAGTGTGACCGGTTCAACCACTTTTCCCCTTGGTCTGCAACATCCTTCCCTTTGAAGTAATTAGCAACATTCTTTCCTTTGTTATCTGTAAAAGGTAACCACCTGCAGCGAACCTGTGCATAGTACATGAGGACTGCCCTCCATGTAATGTGCCCAGAGAAGCAATAAAGGCCTGTCCAGGCAGGGGTCCGGGCTCTCTGGCCCTCTCGCCCTCTCTCTCAGAGAGTGGCCATGCTGTCCTCTTTTCTCCACAGGAGTTCTGTAGTCCGTGTGTATTTGTTCACGAGCAGCCACCACATACACGGATCCTGCAAGCCAGGATCCTCCACACTGTGGGCCTCGTCACAGGTGTGCAGAGTCTGTGATCTCTGTCCAGTTAAAGACCTGGGGTCTTCAAGAAACCATTCGTCAGATAATACTAAGCCTTAACAAGACTCATGTCTCGACCAACCAGACAGCAATTAGGGAAAAGAAAAGAAAAAAAACCACGAGTCGACATCACGGATAACACCCCTGGACTTGATTCTTCTCGGTGTTCTGTGAAGGACCCGCCACCGGTAGCTCCAAGGTGAGCGGGGTGCTAACAGCAAGAATTAGAAGGCAGGGTCCAATGGGCCTGGGACATCTTCACAAACGTCCGAGGCTCGGGACTGTCGCAGGCCCTGGGTTTCTTTCAAAGCTGACCTCCCTCAGCCCTGGGCCGGCCGATGGGATGGGGTGCCCTGCGGTGCCCTTCCTGGGCCTCGGCCTGAGGACCTCGGCCTGAGGGGGTGTCTGGAAGAAGCTGTGTAGGGGCACAGGCAGAGCTTGGGAGCCACACGCGGTGGGATTCCATCCCAGCCCACTGCTTGCTGAAGAGCTGTGCCAGCTCGTGGAAACCCCAGTTTCTGGGCCTTGTTCGCCAAAATGTAAAACAGCTGAAGCGCCTACTTCATAGGGTTGCCATGGGAATTCGGTGCAAGTTGGCCTGAGCGATAGATGGGAGGGATCGATCCGCCTGCCCCGTGGTGGGGCACCTGCTGGCGCTGTAGAGGCAGGAACGCTGGTAAGCTACCTGCCAAGTTCCTCTTGGAGCTCAGGGTCAGAGGTGGCTTCGGTTTTGCAGATCATCCACTCTTTGGAGCGATGTGGAAGGAGGCGATAAGGCAGAGAGCCCGCTTCTGCTTCTGTGAGCAACCCCCACCCCAGTGCCGGAGCCTCCGCCCATCACCAACTCCCACCGCGTCCCTTCAGCTGCAGGGGCCCTGCGGCTGGCGTCCCGAGGCTCCTAAGGAACCAGGCCTCCTCCTGGTGGCCCAGTCCGCACTGCCACTTTGAAAGTCAGTCTGGAAAGCACAGGTTTGAGCCTGGGTCTTCGGGCCTCCCAGTAATCCTGTACCCCTCCGCTCGCCTTTCCTCTCGTGAATCCCTCCGCTGGGTCAATTATCTGGAGAGAATTCTGTTCTCGCAACAGAGCCCGGGTCAAAGGTTATGAATTCACAGCTGTGGTGCCTGCCAAATAGAGGGCAGGCCAGAAGCTTGAGGACAAGGACACCGAGAGGCCTCCACTTCCCCATCACCACCCTGTCACTGTGTATAAACTCTCACACATAATCTCGCCTTAGTCGGGTGGGAACCGAGAGGACCGGAGACAGCTCCTCAGAGAGGTGGGCGGCAGCTACTGGAGCCCAGACAGGAGATCTGGGACCGTGCTTCTGCCTGGAGGGGAGCTGAGCAGCACTGGGGACAGACAGACAGACAGACAGCAAGCCGGGCTCCGGCCAGAGGAGCCGCCCCAGATCTCCCCTGGAGGTTGGGCAGCGCAGACTAAGTCATAAAACCCTCGGGGCAGAAATGAAGGAAAAAGCAGAGAAGCCCCGAGGGAACCACTGCCAAGCCGGGAGTCCCTGCCGTCTGGGGCTGCACCGCAGGGCATCCTGGAACCCAGCACAAGCATGAAGGGTGGTGGGGCGGTCTGAGAGCTAGAGTCTCCAAGGAGGGATAACAGGAAGGAGAGATGACAGCTCAGTTCCCCGGGACTGCAGGGCTGGAGAGCCCAGCCAGGACAGACCCCAGGGTGGCCACAGGAGCGGGACCGGGAGCACCGTGAACATGCAGCCCAGAACCCGCACCTGCAGCGCACGCCTGGCACCGTCTCCTTCGTTGCTGGTGCAGAGCCCTCCGCAGGGCGCTCCTGCGGGCTGAGCCCGGACTGGGCTGAGAGGAAGCCCAGAGGCAGAAAGGAGGCTTCGAACCCCACAGTGTAGAAAATTTTGAGGACAACGCCTCAGCTACCATAAAACCACTTTCAGGACCCTGCTGAGGACAAGGAGCAGGATATGAGGGCTTTCCAGAAGAAAAAACTAGGAGGCCTCCATCCC